>SNQJ01S0090379.1:36297-50230 GCA_010110895.2 Picea sitchensis | reverse complement strand
TGTGAAAAGATGCTCTGCGAGGTGGGCATTTGAGTCAGTGTGCAGACAGGCACAAAAGAGAAGAGAACTCTTTGAGTTCTGGAATTTAGAGGAAGAATCCACTGAGGGATCTTCACAGGGTTGATGAACACCCTGATAGAGCTCAACAAGAGGTTGCTTGAGTGAAAACTATCCAGGAGGGAATTACGTTCTCCATCTGAGGGAGAAGGAAGAAGGATAAAATCCCTTAGGGGTCTGAGCGTTTGAGAAGCTCAGGAGAGACAACACTGTGTGTGCGTGAATACTCTGCAGAGGAGCAGGAGTTGAAGAATCCTTCAAGGATTCGAAAGGAGCAAAGCTTAGGAGGGACAACGTTTCATACGCGCAGTGAAGCTTAAAGATAAGGAGCTCGCATAAACAGAGCAAAGGTCGAGGCCTTTGAGGAACTTGGAATTCTTCCAAGTGCAGGAAGAAAGTGCACAAGCTCAGGAGGGAGTACAACAGACGTCAGATCTACTGGAGGAAAGGGACCTAGACCGTTGGTTTTTACATCCAGGAAGGAGCAGAGAGAGTGCACAGAAGAGGAGATCGTCAGTCGTCGGATCTCACTTAGATACCCATCAGTTGTTGGATCGGGTGAAGGCGAGCATAGTTTAGCCTCTGGAGTAAGTGTGCAGGAGAAGAGATGATTTGAACCATTAGATCTTGAGAAAATTACCCGTCAGTCATCAGATTGGACAGGAGCTGCGTGAGGTTTACCATAATGAATAGGAGGTTGAAAATCCCGACGAGAGGCATGGCCATCGGGATATCGGAGTTCGTGAAATCGGCGATATCGAGGTCAAGAAGTCGGGAAATCGGTAACGAAAGTTCCGAAATCACGAAATTGGATCAGGGCCGTCCATCTGTTGGGGACACGTGGCGAGGATCCAGACTATTGGGGAAAGTCCCGATACAAATCCAAATAGGTGCATCGGGGTTTCGGCGTTCACAAATCTTGAGGGAAAGACTTCTAGAGCATCAGAAGTCACGAAATCCTGACGAGGTGACAGGGCATGGAGAAGTCAACTCGCGCGTGTGTCGGGTAATCAACATATTGGGATTTCTCCCATCGGTATATCAGGGATCCAAAGGATGGAAGTTTGGACACTTTTGTCGCGAAACCCCAATAAACTGAAAATCTCCATTGTGGGGGCCAACTGTCATCATACCGACATATCGGGATTCGGCGGATCGCGAATCCTAAGGGCGATTACATTTCGGCATTGGAAAGTCCGAAACCCTGATAGGGGATAAGGCTGCGGTCTTATGAGAAGTGGTCATGTTGACTAGAGCATAGCCAGGAGAGCTAATGCGTAAAGGGTTGTATAGGAAAATTGTCTCATCGGAGTTCGGGAATTCGAGAGGACAGGAACTCTCGACATCGGGGAACAAGAAACCCCGAAGCCCGAAAGTATATTTTCCCTGTTGAGGAAAGGGAAGCAGTCGGAGTGCAGAAGGCTGTGAGGAAGGATAAGGACCTATGGATCGAGTTTTTAGCAGGGATTCTAGTAGGGAATCGGAATATCTAATTCAACTCGGGGAATGATTGATCGATCCTATGAGTAGGAGCGCGAGGTGGTGGTCACGTCTTTACTGCATCATTTTCACTTTTTGGGTACCACTTGGGTTTCTGCACTATCTGACTCGATTTCGGGTTGGGAAATGTTTTGTCATTGTTTATTTTGAATGACTCTCATCACTTATTTAGTTTTGTTTGAACTTAAGGAACCCCATAACTAAAATACCTTAACATCAAAATTGAGAATTGACAACCAAACACTGCACCTAACGCGCTCAGGTTCGGTGTCAGAAATATTTCAAGTAATTAAATGAACCACTCAGAAAACAATCATCGTCGAGTGTCGATATTCATCAACATCGATAGAAGGAAGTCCTGATTTGCATAATTTTTCGCATAAAGGCTCGAGGGATAACCGATCCCCTTAGGCAATGGTAGAATACGAGGACCGACATTAACAAAGAATGAAAAGAAATCTTCAATAGCCAATGCTCAATGCAATTTATCGGGATAGGGGAAAACCCAAAAGGATCATAACAAATATTTTGACCATGAAAATTTATCCGTGATCGCCAATCCCCGATGCTTTTTCGGCATCGGGACTTTTTCAAGGGATCCAATCTAAGAGTTCTTGGGTAGGTTTATTTCCGATTGTCAATCCTTGACACTTTTTTGGCATCATCAAGCTCAGGTTGGTTTTAGAAAGAATTGATTGAGGAAAGTCTCGACTCTGACTAGTACGAGCAAATTAAGTCACTGGTCTACAATACCATGTTTATTTACCAGATAAGAGGGTCGTATGGTCTAGTTCTATCCCAAGTCATTCTTGGTTCCCTAGGTTCGAGTCACACCTCCGAGTCAATGTTGTTGCATCAGCATTGTATGGTAAGATCGATCAACATCAGAGATTTTGTACGAGAATATCAATGAAAATTTTCTTAGGACAACCCCAATCCCCGATCCACCCACTGAAAGAGTGATGCGACAAGATGTTTTCAGCATTAGATACGATCAGATTTTGGACTTTTAGGGAGCTAATTAGTACTCGATCTCGCATTAGTTTCTACCTCGTGTGACAATTTTTTTTTTTTTTAAAACACTGATAGACCACATCACCACACGCACCTCCACTGTCAACCCACGATGAATTCAAGTTCTAAATATTCGATGAAAAATTTATTGAATTTTCACTCATGACCTGACTTGAATGGATGATGCGAAGCAGTAATATATTTTTAAATCTCTTGAACCATTGTGAACAAATTCATTCTATGCGCAAGAGAATTCCAGAGTGTCTGAAGGAGAAAAACGAGCAACCTAAAGATTGAATTGACCCTCGTGATGATAAAAAACTAGGTTTAACAAGCTTCAGAGGAACAATGTCACTGGTAAATCCAACCACAATATGCTTGCCGAGAGCACTAAAACTAAAAGAACTAGCAACAACTGAATATTCTTTACCAAGGATCGCAAGGCAATTAGAGTATGCCCCTAGGCCGGAGCATGTTATCAAGACAAGAACAAAGAAATTTTTCATCCATCCTTCATCCTTTGGCGATACAGAGGCAAGCACCGAATCCAAGTTAGCGCTCCCATAGTGGGGGAATCTCTTCAACAGGATTAGCAGAGAGGAACACTAGGAGTATATCCCACACAACAACCTGGACATAAGTGTGCTCAATGACTAGGTGTTCCCCAACATCCGACGGTCATATTTACACATGGTGGCAAGATGAAACCCTATTTTCCCGTACATAGAGGTCCTCAAGTGGCTCATCGACCACACAGACATGCATAAATGTTTGATTAATGATGAGAATGATGGGTGCATTAGAATTTTCCTCTCGATAGAGGTCTATAAATACTACAAGCTCAGGGACTCGAAGGAGCGGCTCAACAAGGACTTCATGTTGAAGTTCTATGAACTCCATGACACCAACTGATTGATGGCCTCATGGTGGAGGGAAGACAAGAAATTCACCAATCAGAGAAATGGATGGTATAGGAAAATTAACCTGAGGGATACATACATTTATTTGATGGCTCTCATCTTCCGGCTATATGGAGAAAAGGATTGCTCCAAGTTTTCAAAAGATTGGATGCCTTTGGCATACATAGTTGCAATCATTAGGTGTAGATTCAACTGGGGAGAAATAATCTCCAAAAAACTAAGCATCTTTGTGCAACAGGCTCAGACGTCGAAGGAAGGAGAGGCACCAACATTCTACATGGCCTCGTACTGACTCGATGTCATTTGCGCTAGAAACGTCTTGGATGGCATGAATATGAGCTAGCATTTTGCAAAGATCCCGGACTGCATCTACTTTAGCATGCTATGGGAAAATAGGTACAAGAAATCCTACTCCCTCATATGCGATGAATTCATCGCCTATATTTATTTTATTCTTTTTAAGAAGGAATGCCCAAGGCTATCGGCAACAACCAAGAAAATGATATCCAAGGTAGGCCATTGGTAATTGGATGAGCCCACCTACATCAGAGTGTTCAGGGTCCATAAAGAAGCACATCTCCCACCATCCCATGTCTCAGTCTAGCTCATCATGGGAGAAATTTGTTATCAGACTATCCTGCAGGGCTATAATGCCACATTGGTCAAATGCAAGAAATGAGCCTTCATAACCTATGGTTTCCATGTGGGTTTCTATCTGGTAAAGAATACTGCTCAAGCCAAACAAGAAGGGTTGAGCCAACTTGAGTTTAGGTTCCCTACATGATGATTCTGCAATAATGATCTTAAAGTCTTGGTCCTTCAACATGCTTCACAGGCATCATCCTATTGGCCATATGGCCATGATAAATTTGAGGATGAAGTCTTCACAGAGAATGCCCAGGACTAGGACAAGGTGGTACAGAGGATGGCCAACCCGAACATGACCAATTTCAAGGCCATGAGCATGGATGAACAGGTGGAAATAATAGAATAGTTGACTCAAGAGGCCCTCAGAGCCAGGGAAGAAATTAGAGCAGTAGAGGCAACATATGTGCAAGGAAGGGGATTTTTCTTGACACCATAGGCACAGACAAGGGGTATGTGCTTAGTGGCAGAGGCACAAAGACTAATTGATCAGCTACAAAATGGCCCATACCTCATAGATATGACAAGGGTTCCTGTCAAAAATCCAATCGAAAGCCTGGGAGGTCCAAGAGACCTAGAGCCAATACAAATTGAAGAGATCATTGGCTTAGATTACCATGAAGTTTCAACACCATAGGTCGGATCACCAAGGGAAGTTTATGCTCAACCTGAGATAGCGAGAACATCAGGGAGAGAAAGTGCACCAAACCCCTTACATGACTTAATAACTATATATGATGATGAGGAGAGTTTAGAGGTTTCCCTGGTGACTCTGGTACAGATTACAGAGGAAAAGAAACCCGAGAGTTTAGAGGTTTCTCGATGCTCCAATTCAAGGAATTCCATAGAGTGACTAGGAGGTCAAAATTTTCTTGGACATTGAGATACTCGATACACCAGGGACCCAAGTGGATAGCCTGAAGGATGAGCTAGGATCGGGTGAGCAAGAAGGAGGAATTCCACAACAGGAAATTGACATCTCAATAGATGATTATCAAGTAAGTACCAAACCTACCCTTGATTCATCAATTTTGGCCAGTACTTTAACTCCCGATGAGAAACAACCATAGGATGAACTTTCAGGACATATAGAAGAGGTTCAAGAACCTAGTCTTGAACATATATACACCATAAGGAGCCTAGGAAACACGCTTACTTGGAGAGAGAAGAAAATACCTGAACCCGTGGATGAGGTCATCGATATACAAGCCATCACCTATGACAGAAATAGGAAACCCATAATGAAGAGAACCACCAAGAAGAGGAGGCTTACTCTGGATAGCTCCATCCTCATCACCGCAGAGGAGAAATTGATTAGCACGGAGCATGCCAAAATGTCTGAGCTTATCAGTGCAGGGATGTAAATCATATATACCACCCTAKATAGAGAGAGGAAATATGAAGAGGATTTGTCCATTGCATTGAAAGAGTTGGATCATCTACGCCATTTGGAGAAATATTATCAGGACTGCACGCAGGCCATGGTGTTCTTGATAAGTGAATTCCAGGATTCCTACAATTAATTCATGAATGGGAGACCCCTTTTCACTGTAGGGATAGTTTATTTCCAAGAAGACACCCTTATGGCATTGGCTACGTGAAAGGACATGGAAAGTTGGTATGAGAAATCCCACCAAGCGGTGGAAATGATTGATTACATCAATGTGGTTCAATAGGGACGAGATGTCRAAGAGCATGGAATTCAKGTACTAAGGAACAACAACATCAACCATATAAGGAAGTCAGTCGAATACTGGGTGAAAATGGCCTAAGAACCTCATCAAGAGATCCAAGAGAAATTGGCTGACTACGAAAGGAGCTAGACCAATATCAATCAAACGATGAGAAATATCAATCTACTAGAATTCAGCACACCCGAGGACTTTGTCAACTTGCATGACATAGTCAAATTCCATGTAGAACAAGACACATCATGGAATGTGGAGATAAAAAGGTGGTGAACATGGGGTCAGGCCAAGTACATTAATTCATGAAGAACCTGATTAAGGTTAAGACAATGTTACAACAATTAAGTGCTAAAATGGTCAAGTATCGGGCATGATCAGTGGAAATAAAGGAGATCCTTTCAGCCCCAATGGACCAACACAAATTATCGTATTCCAACACATGTGAGGAACTCTTCCTCAAATGGTCGGAGTATGAGAATATTCATCCACTCAAGTGAAACCATTTTATGACTCTTAGAATACTGAGAGATGAAAGTGCCATGTGGTGATGTTTTATTTTACTCATCTTTCACTTTTGATAGTTATTTTTAGTTAATAATTTGTTATAAATAAGAGGATCGACCTGTTAGAAGAGGTCAATGGTTTTGGAAAAGACCCTCATTTTTGGAATTGTAAAGAACTATTTCGGAGATACCTTAATTGAGAAGTCATGTTTAGGACCTGAGACCAGTTTTTGTTTTCATCAAAAGTGTATGTGATTGGATCTAAGGAAGAATTATTTCTGACTTTATCTCATGAAGGGATGTTGTAACGAGTAAGAGCCTCTGAATCTGTTGATAAGTTATCTGATTTAATATTTTTATTGTTCTTGTCTCTAATGATGGAAATTAAATCATTTTGTTAATGTGTGATTGGTGATTAGAGCTAAGGAAACTATTTTTCTTTCCATCATTTTATTGCATGAATGTTCTCTTATGATAAATTGTATCTTAGTCAATAATTGAAACAACAAAAAATTGATGTATTAGTACTAGGTTTGTCATAGGTGTAAGAATCATTTTCTCCATGCTGAGCATGAGGTTTATCCCAAGATCAACCTTCTTCAGTAGTTAAGCATTCCCCTTTGTTACCCAACTAGTTTATACCAACATTTATCTTGTATCAGTCCCACCTATAAGAGAAATAACAAAAAAGAGAACATTCAAATTGAAGGAGGAACTTTCACAAGAAGACATCCTGTCAATCACTACGTAAATCCCATCTATTAATTGGATGGATCACAAGATTTGGAGAATCATTCCACTATCAAACATTTCAGAGTCTAATTGGGCCTCGGTGGTGAGTTATGTTCCTGTTGTTGAGTTAAAGGGATTTAGGACCCCTCAACACACCCTAGGGACACTCTAACTATCTTGTTGGCATGCCATGTCATTTATGAAATCATCTTCCTGACTCTTATTTTAAAAAGGATCATGGTAGATCAATGGTGGATATTTCCTCTTTTCCAATGGCATATCGATGACTATCTTCATTTCGTCAATGCCTTCATCGTCGGTGATCGGGTTTCCTCCAATTTCACCCACCTCACAGCTCTGCTGACAACATGTCAAGGATCTATGGTCCATATTTTCCTGGGATGAACCCCAAAAAATCCAATGGCTATAACTGAGAATGAATATCCAAGAGACCTCTTCCTCTAATGGGACCACCTTCATCCCATCGGCCAATTCCTAGGTGATACATGTAAACTCCATGGAAACGTGGACTATCGATTTTGCAAGCCATGTCATCAATTATTCACCACATCCTCTCATATATTAGGTAGAATTTCCAATATATAGATAGTCCCTATTGCATCTTGGAGCTCCCTTGGATCTCAACAGATCAATGACATAGATCTCCTCTCAGAGCTCCTCCTGTCCCGACGCATCAATAGTGAGAATCTCATATCGATGGATGGTCAGGATATCCTCACCAGAGATATAATGGTCAGTATTTGGGGCAAGTACATATGGTTTATCATCCCCCATATCATACAACCCTCGATCTAGGGCCACTCCTAGGGAAACACTTTTCAACCCCAAGACACGTTGGCAAGGCATGTGGCACTCACATCGTGTCACAACCATCCCCTCACTATACCAAAATACCATGAGATGTGGCTTGACCATCGCTTGACATGTGGACTTCCATGTGAACTTGATGTGGTGTACACGTCATCATGGTTATGCTCATCTTCTCCACTCAAGTGTTAGCACCTATCCTACCTACTAACCACCAGGTTACATCCTCCATCACTTTGACATCACTTTCATTTGCAATAACTCTCCAAGGGAAATAATAGGACCTATGAAAAATTGACTACTATCATTCATCACAACCACTCTTCAATAAACAGTGAAAATTTATCCTCGAAGTACTCCCATTGGATTCCAGTCTTTTCGGGTATCCACAATTACTCTGAACAACATCCTATGTAGGACGGTCAATATTTTTCTATCTTGTGGATCATATGGTTCAATTTTGACGACACTTGTCCTAAGTCATGATCTGACAAGGACTCCACCTGGGTCCTCCCTTCAATCATAAGCTGACTTGTGTTGTCCTCTAGACACGTTGGAAGTCCCTATCAACATGAAACATCATTTTGATGTCATCTCTTCTCTTAGTCCCACTAAAACGAGATCCACGATGATTTATGGTACCGRTTGTCTCTTCAAGTTCCTTCATGGGAATTCATCTATACAACTCACTCTAACCAACACCTTTGAAGAAAAACTATTATCTATTTACCTTCCACATCAACAACCAAGATTTAATATTTCCTTACATTGATCAGAGATCATGATTGAATGGATCCGCTCCTCGATGGATATGATGGTCAACAACGACCTTTCTCCACAACAAGCCCTCAAACATGAAGAGTCCTTATAAATGACTAGGATCTCATGTATCTCCCTCCGATAAATCAATGATCCTCGTTGGTTTTGGGTGCAACCTCTCCAGGAATACTAGCCTACCTCGATGAAGGGTCATGATCTACTCGTTGTGTTGATCCAATGACTATGATTCCTTGAAGCTTAAAAAAAGGGTTTATGCATATTAATAGTCAAAAAATGGAATTAGACCTTTTTCGAGAGTTTTTTCAAGGGTTTCCCTTGACTATTATCCCGAAGTAGAGATTCACTGTTCATATATCCTTCCATTTAGGTATGCACTTACATTAGTACAAAGGATTATAGGTGCATCAAGCCATTGTTCCACCAAACGATAATACAAAGCATAACATTCTTGTGAATAATGCAAGGAATCATCTTTTCTATATAGACATATTCATCCATGAAGGAATCCACAGGAAACAAACATTCACATTGGTCCAATATTACTCAAGTACATAGACTTGCCAGGAAAAAAAAACAGTCCATACATTAATAAATCATACACATCCATGAATACAATCACAGGCACCATTTCATTAATTTTACTCAGTACAAGGAGCATAAGGGTTACTTATGTTTTCTATGACAGAGTTAAACAACCAATTGATTGTGGTGTTCTCATTTCCACCCAATTGTAGGCTCGGGTGAAATTATTATATTCCTTATGGCCACCCCTGTTCCAAGACATGATACTACCAGGGAAATATCTCTCTGGTTCTCAGGGATATTTTCAGGTGCAGGCTATTCTCCTTCATACCACTCTTAGTCAATATTTTTTGATACCCACCTAGCCCAGTCCTTTACAAGGTTTATCATATTCTTTCCAGCATCAAGATCACAACCTTCGTAGCTTAGGTTGGGATATAGTATTTCCACTAGCCATGTAACCAAATTTTTCCTTGAGACTCATGTCTCTCTTGCACTCTACTTCTATGTCCCCTATTCATAATTCCTCTCAAGTTTTCCTAAATATCCCCTATCCCTTTTTTCTCTCTTATCCCCTTGGGAAGGTTCTCGACTTGTGCCATGTTTCTTTTGTCAGAAGGGAACTTATGGGTCAATTCTTGGGGGCTCGTGGATTTTTTTTCATGTTTTTCTCTAGCTCACAGTTTATGTCACCTTATGAATCCTTCCATATCTCCATTCATTGAGGGTGGTTGGTTTTTCAACTACCAACCCTCTTCTCATTAAATGATTTTGTCTTGAAATCAGAGCTAAGGGAATTAACAAAATATTTCCTAATAAAAAACATTCAACAAAGAGGATTGGGTCATCTTAGCATGATGATCCCCCTCTTTAGGTTTCCTCTCTTTCCTCTAATGGTATCATGGCTTGTTCTCAAGGCTTCATTAACCATAGTTAGTTTTTGAGATTAATACATTTACATTGTTTTCTATCCTTAACGTGGTTATCTTTGATTGTAATTAATTATAGATAATCATGGGTTTGGAGAGGGGGTGTTATAATTCCCTCCCCCTTCAAAGGAACACCATCATCTGTGTTATTTTATCACTAACACCTATCATACCTTGTATTTTAGTTGTCTCAGTAATTTTGTTCCTTTTATTAATTTTATCTTTCCCATACTCTTGGTATTCAGTGCTTTCCCACACAGTCTCAAACCACAACCATATTAATTTCTAATTTCATGCATAACCATTTCACTTTTGGTCAAAAATCAAAGGAGAATTATTCATATTATTACAATACTTATCTGTGCAATTTCATGGATCTACATCCATATGGATGTCTCATTAACTTGGCTCACTACTTCCTTGACATACCCAATGTGTGCATGATCCTAGTCAATGGATGAAATTTTTTTAAATACTTCACCGAGTCTTTATCATGAGCTATTGAATTCTCCCCTTTCCTTGTGGTCACTCACCTTTTACGCTCAGTCTCAGGCATCCCTTCTCTTCTATGTAGTCCCTCGGGTGATTTTTCTTACCCGTCGAGTCTTCCTCGTAAAATAATACTCTCAAAGAATTTCTTGATTCTTATAGATGAAGTGTTCCCCCAATCTTGATTTGTTGAGGTGTCCCTTTCGCTTGCTCTGTCGAAAGCATCCCTTTGGCCCATGTTACCACACCATAGTATTCTTATGGTGATAATGACTTATCACAAATTTCTCTTGCCACAACATTGTCCCTCTTCCAAGCTTTCTTATTTGAAATCCACCATTTTTTCTCCCTGTATAGATATTTTCATCTCACCTCTGTTCACATGCATATAGAATTTTTTGAGATATTTTCATTAATTTTCATTCAAAATTTCTTCCCCAAATCTGTTACACACAAATTTTCAAATACACAATTTCATTTAATTTTCAGATCTATTCTATATCAAAACCAAAGTTCACAAGCATGAGATTTTCTTCTCATAAAATTTTGGCTCCTTACAACCAAAAGGATTTGGTGTTCCTCATGGGATTACAATACTACCATATCCAAGATCCTCTTTCCTACATTTCCATCTTTACATAGTGTTGCAGTCGTACTCCTCGGAGCACGTCCTCTTTCACAGGATCTTCTACTTCTTCTCGGCCTGAAGAACTCCAAGGTTATTCTATTTCCCTATTGGGAAATCTGCAACCCACAGATTCTCTCTTCGCACGATCCCCCTTTTCTTTAACTTATTGGGGAATCAGAACTCATAGTTTCGCAAGTTCACTATCAATCACTAGGCTCTCGAATCCCTGAGACCCGATGCCTTGGTCAACATTGACCTCTTCCCATATCTATCGGGACTTCTTCTCTATCGCAGTTTCGCTACTCGCGATGTCATGCACTTGAATTGTCGACTCCCGATCTCTGCGACACGTGCGAGTTGACTTTTCCACCTCTCGTCACCTCTGTCGGGGTTTTTGGATTCGCGGGATCGTGAATCTTGATGTCAATGGACTCAGGACTTCCCTTTTCCCGATCTCTGATGCTATGCCACCTGTCCTCCACTATCTCCTACTATGGCCCACATGACTCTCCCAGCGGGATATCGCGAATCGCGATTCCAAGTCACAAGAGTTTCCTATCTTTAGAAACCCTGATGTGCCGAACTCCTACCCTTCTGGATCTCCTAACATGCATCCTCCAGAATGAACGGGTATGATCTTATCGGGATATCGCGCCTCGCGATATTGCAATTCTCGTCACAACAAATTTGAGCTTTGACTGGAGAACTCCCGATACACGATGCCACGTGTAGATCCGACGGCTCCCATGACTCGGGATCGACGACTCTGCCCCTCTTGAGCTTCTAACCTCTTCACACACTTATACTGTAACCTTATCACACCTCCGTGAGATCTGACGGCCCACAGAACCTCGTGAAATCTCCTCAGAGGATTTCGACCATTCGTTCTCCCTTATGAAATCCACGAAATGAAGAAATGCCTCTCCACGAGACACGTTCTCTCGATGCGACGCTTCTCTCAGACTCTCCACGACAGCTCCCTGCACTTACCCTTCAGTGAACTCAAAGGCCTACTCCTCCTGAGCTTGTTCTCAACTTCTCAAGTCTTTCTGAGAACTTCTTGCGCGCACTCCTTGCGGCAACTCTCCAACCTCGACTGAGTGTTGAAATCTTTCGACCCTACGCACTCCTGCAGCAGAAATATTTCGATACTTTGCTCAGAATCAAAACTTTGAGACTTAACTTGGCCTGCGCACTCCTTGCACAGCTCTTGTGCTAACTGCACTTTCAAAGGAATGAGAACAAAATCTATCTCTAATTGAATCCTTCTGTCAACGCAGTCCTCGCGGACAAATTTGACTGCAGTCCTTGCAGGAATACTCTGGCTCAATTAGAGAAACAATTGAAACTCATTCACTCTTCCTCTCAGACTTCAATTCAACCATGAAATCCCATACACATCATATAACAACAAATGTATGATAGGAAGAAAACATTCATGAGCATAGCATCAATACACAGAGAAATAACACAAACCATGAAGTTGAATCAAAGCTTTCTTCTATTAATTCAAATGTTTGTACATGGGTGTTCTTCATACAATTCTCTGCTTTCTCTTCTGCTCCCATTAATGTTACAATGATACAATGAGGGTGTCTATATCCATTTTCCCTCCTGGACTCTAAAGCTATCAAATCTAGAATTAAATTCCTATCTACCAGCATTAACTAAATTAAATTTTGTCTATCTACTAAAGGACGAGAGATATCTTCTCAAGGTCCCATACAATATACAAGTGCTCTCCCTCATAAATGATTTCATTAAATATTTCCGCAACAATCCCAAAGTGTTTTCAAAAATTCGTGCTGCTTGTCCAGTTGTCCAATCACCTCCGCGTTGGCTCGCTTGATGTGTTGGCGATGCTCCTGCATCTACTCCCTGGCTTGAAAATTTTCATGGGCTCCTATCCATGAGTTCCTGCACGGTCTGTCCATGCTTCTGTATCTTTGCTTCATTATCCCAGTTGGCATATTCCACTGGTTGGTTCTTCCACTTGACTAGGTACTCATAGTATTCCTTCCTTCTTGTCTTCTTACCTACTCTCTTGTCCAGTATGCATTCCATCTGTGGCTTCTCTGCAACTGGAAATTGTTTCATCCACTAGATCACTGGCTCCTCAGTTCCAGTCTCTGCTTCTCCAGTCCTATATGGGTATAAGTATTCAATATTGAATATCAGAGATATTATGATGCCCTCCGACAACTCAATCTCATAAGCATTTTCTCTGAATTTTCTCAAGACCTTGCATGGCCCGATTTTCTTCATTTTCAATTTATTGTATGTTCCCCTCGGGAACCTTTCCTTTCTCAAATGTGCCAGAACCATATCACCAACTTCGAACTGAAGTTGTCTCCGATGCTGATCTGCTCTGCGATTGTATTCCTGATTTGACTTCAGCAATCGCTCCTTCACCCTACTGTGAAGTTCCTTCATCGCCTCAGCGAACTCTTCTGCACTAGCGCTGCTAGTAGCAGTCTGTTCTGAATCCCGTAGTTCAGAAACTCCCCTCGGCTTCATTCCATATACAACCTGAAATGGACTTCTTCCTGTGCTCATGTTCACTGAGTCATTGTATGCGAACTCTGCCTGTGGTAATATATTATCCCAGCTGCTATGGTGCTCTGTCACCAAGATTCTCAGCAAGTCTCCCAGACTCCTGTTGACCACTTCTGTTTGTCCATCCATCTGAGGATGATAA
>SNQJ01S0090379.1:17171-27936 GCA_010110895.2 Picea sitchensis | reverse complement strand
ATTTGAAGTCAATGGAAGGAGACTTGTTGAAAAGATGGAATCAAGGAATCTCTCATCATTCAGCATGAGGTACAAATAAGAAGATTGATGATTTGGAGGAAATTGAATGAATAAAATGATCATGAACCAACGACCATATGCATCTTTTATGTGTGCTAGGTGCAAGTGGTACATGAGAAAGACCCTCTGAATAAAAGCCAATGAGGAAAACTACTGACAAAAGAGAGGAAACTACCAATAGGGATAATGGCATCCAAGACACTAAATGAATCCCAATGTCTGAATAGATGTCTTGCTATCTAACAGAAGGGAAACTACCCAGTCAGTGACCAATGATTAAATGTAAACTACTAGGTTCAAGGTTACCTACCAATGAGGAGATTAGGACCTGGGTGCGCGATGGGACTACAACTTCATTTGATTCTGAGACATATTGAGGGTATGGACAACATGAAAAGTCAAGCGTTCCAAGGAATGGTTGACATAGGTTGATATACATCCTTGGAACAAGAGCATGAGACATATGAAAGACGCTGGCAACATAGACTCAATGATGAAACTTTGAGATGCAGGAGTAATCAATAAAAATCTCCATAGGGACTGGAAGAGTAACCAGACATAGGACTAAACCCAAAATTATGATGATAAGTGGACTCAAAAATTGCATTCTCTGGTCAAAGGTGACATGATTGATTCCAATATAAGATAATACTCCTTTCCCACCCATATTTTTTTGTTTTTGCATATCCAAATGAATGCTATGATACAGAGGAGGAAACGAGTGTTGCAAGTAAGAAAAACTAGTTCCAGTAGTGGAACATACCTATGCTCAATGTAAGGAGGTGCATGTGGGATATGGACACTCAGGGGAATGTTTCCTCCTAGGCATAGGGTGTTGTTGAGTGCTCAACACACCCTAAAATCCTTATGAATTTTTATCACGTTTTGGGTACCAATTATTTTCTTTTACTGTCTAAATTGATTTCACTATGGGGAATGGTTTATCTTTATTTTATTTTTCATGACTCTTATGAATCAAGTCAGGTTTGTTTGAAATTATGAAACCTCATTTCTAAAAGAACTTGACATTTGAACTAATAATTTTCAACTAACATTGCACCTAACGTGCTTATGTTCAGCGTCAAAAAAATTCAAGCAGGTAAGGTGGTCAGACAGTTACAATAGTCGTCGAGCACCGATGCACCGTAGGCATCAACAGAAGGTGGATTTGGTTTTCATAAGTTATTCACCATGAATTTTCAAGAGATTTTTTATCCCCATCGACAGCAGCACAATAAGAGAAGGATAGACATTGACAAAGGCCATAAAGAAATCACCAATAGTCGATGGCTGATGTGCTTTATCGAGGTCGGGGAAATATACAAAGGTTAAAAAAATCATTTTTGTCTGCAAAAAAATAATCACTGATCTCCGATCCCTGATACACTTTTGGGATTGGTACTTTATCAAGAGAGTTGATTCGAGAGAACTTGGGTAATTTTATCGTTGATCACCGATCCTTGATACTTTTCGGCGTCGAAAATATAGGATCGGGTTTTAGAACGTATAGCTTAAAGAAAGTCATGATTTTGATTAACGCGAGTAAATGAAGACGTCGGTCTCAAGTGTCACATGTATTTATCATGTAAGGGTTTCATCTGAACTAGTGTCATCCCAAGTCATATTAAGGTTCCCTGGGTCCCAGCCACCTCCTAGTCAACTTTTTCACATCAGCTCTGTCCGACACGATCGATCAACGTCAGATATTTTGTAAGAAGATATCAATAAAAAGTGTTCGAAGAAAAATCCCGACCCCCAACTCTCCAACTAGAATAGAGAGATGATGGGATGTTTTCAGCATAAGATATGATCAAATTCTGACATTTAATAAACCAGTTAATGCTTCATCCTACATTTTTTTCTACCTCTTGAGCCGATTGAACAACAAAAATTTGATATTGTTGATAGGCCACATTAGAACTCGCGTTTGGGTCATCAACCCATGATCCAATTTAATTTTAAACATCTCTGAATATCTGGGGGCATTTTTAATAAAACTACACTCATAACTCGAATTGAATGGTTGATGCGACAAGGTAAGTTCATCCTTATTTAAATCTCTAGAATGGTTTTTAACAATTTCATTATACGCACAAGTTTGAATTCTAGAGCATCCGAAGAAGAAGAGAAATATTCTTGATACTGTGTTGACCCTTAGATCATCAAAACTAGGTTAAAAAAATTGCATATTTATATATGCATATGATTTCTTACATGGTCTCTAAACTATGTTCTAACTACAAGTAAAATGCCACCAAKAAATCCAACCACCCGATGCTCGTCGAGAGMACCCAAKATAAAGGAAGCTAAGATAGGTGAAGGTTATTCTCTTATTATGGTGAGGTGGATGGAATACACTCCTAGGGAAGAGCCAGTCATAAAAACCTCAACAAAGAAATCTTTTGTCCAKCRTCTAGTCTTGGATGATACAGAAGCAGGCATTAGATCCAAAGTAATTCTCCCACAATTGGGTGACCTTTTCAATAGAATTAGATGGGAGGAGTACCTAGAGTATAGCCTACACAATGACCTAGATGTAAGAGCACTTGATGACCAGGTGTTCCCAAACATCCGATGGTCATATTTGCACATGGTAATCAGAAGAAGCCCAATTTTCCCTTGTATAGAATTTTTGAAAGGTTTAATCGACCACACAGATGCACATAAGTTATTGATAAACGATGATAATGGTGGGTGTGCCAGATTTTTCCTCCCGACAGAAGTGAATAAGTACTACAAACTTAGGGACCTAGAGGAGTGGCTAAACAAAGACTTCGTGATAAACTTCTACAAATTCCATGACACCAGTCAGTTGATGGCCTCATGGTGGAACGAGGAAAATAATTTTACCAACCAGAGAAATGGCTGGTATGGGATGGTTAACTTAAGGGAGCCATACATCAATTTGATGGATCTCATATGTCGACTATATGGAGAGAAGGATTTCTCCAGGATTTCAGAAGCATGGATTCCCTTGGCCTACATAGTGGTGATCTCCAGAAGTAGCTTCAACTGGGGAGAGATAATTTCCAAACAATTGACCATTTGTGTACAACAGGATCAGACACCGAACAAAGGGGAAAACCCAATTTCCAAATGGCCTCATACCTACCCGATGTCATCTGTGAGAGAAATGTCTTCGCCGATATGAATTTGAGTTGGCATGTTGTGAAGCTCCCATTCCACGTTTAGATGCGAATACTATGGGGGAACAGGTATAAAACATCCTACACACTTGTCTGTGATGAATTCATCACTTTTATTCAATTTATTATATTTAATAAGGAATTCCCAAGATTATCCACAATGACCAATAAAATGGTAGAAAAGGTAGGCCATTGGTATTTGGATGAATGCTCAACCTATATCAGGGTGTTTGGGGCCACCAGAGCACTGCATATACTCCCCTCCCATGTCCCAGACTGACTCATTGTACGCGAAATCTGTTATCAAACCATCCTGCAGGGCTATAACGCCACACTAGTTAAGGACAAAAAATGTGCTTTCATACCCTATGATTTCCATGTCGAATTTTATCTGGTAAAGGACATTTCTCAATCCAAACAAGAAGGGTTGAGGATTGAGCCAAATTGAATTCAGGTTCCCGACAAGATGATTATGCAAGAATGACCCTAAAGGCCCGGTCCTCCAACATGCTTCACAAGTATCATCCCATTGGCCATACGTGCATGATAATTTTTAGGATGAAATTTTCACAGAATGCATTCCAGACTGGGAGGAGGTAGTATAGAGGATGTCCAAACCAAATATGACTAGGTTAAATTCCATGAGAATGGATGAACAAGTGGAGAAAACAGAGAAGTCGACTCAAGAGGCCCTCAGAGCCAGGGAAGAAATCAGAGTGACAGATACTACATAGGCACAGAGAAGGGGATTTCTCTTGCTAGAAGGAGCACATATAATCATTGATCAGTTGCAAAATGACCCTGATCTAATAGACATGTCAAGGATTCTCATTGACGACCCAATTGAAATAAGAGAAGATCCAAGTGGCCTAGAGCTAATACAACTTGAATAAATCACCAGGCTAGAAAACCCCTAAGTTCCACCACCACAGATCAGATCACCAGGGGGAATTTCAACCCAACCTGAGATAGTGAGGACACTTGGAAGGAAAAGGATACCAAATCCCTTGTTCAACTGAATAACCATCTATGATGATGAAGATATTTCAGAGGTGTCCCTAGTGACTCTAGTGCATATTACAGAGGAAAGATAACATGAGAGAGCATCTACCCGAGGTCCTGATGCTCCAATTCAGAACCTTTCACAGAGCGAGCATGAGGTCGAAATTTCCTTAGACACTGATTTTCTCAATGCGTCAGGCACCCAAATGGATAGATTGAGGGATGATATAGGATCAGGTAGCCTGAAAGAGGAAATTCCATAGTGAGAACTCGACATTTCGACAACCGATTACGAGGTAAGTACTAAAACTACCCTTGGTTCTTTAGTTTTGGCTAATACCTTACCATTCGATGAGAAACAAATGGATACCAAGCCATTGGGACATATGGAAGAAGTTGAGGAACCCATTCTCGAACAGGTATACACAGTCGAGAGCCTAGTAAATACTCTAATCTAGGGAGAACAACAAATCCCCGAACTTGTTGATGAGGTCACCGATATACAGGTGATCTCCTATGACCGAAAGAGAAAATACATCATGAAGAGAACCACTAAGAAGAGGAGGCTTACGTTGGATAGTTCAATTCTCATTACCATAGAGGAGAAGCTTCTCAACACAGAACATGCCAAGACATCCAATATTATCGGCACAGGGATGTCTATCACATATGCCACATTGGATAGAGAAAAAATGGATTAAAAGGAGTTGGCCACTGCTCTTAAGGAGTTGGAACATATGTGCCATTTGTAAAAATACTATCAGGACTCCACACAATCCACGATGTTCTTGAGGAGTGAGTTCCAAGATGCCTATGACAAATTCACGAATAAATGACACCTTTTCACTGCTGGAATAACTGACTTCCAAGAAGACACCCTTATATCACTCACAACCTGCAAGGGCATGGAAAGGTGGTATAAGAAGGCTCACCAAGTAGTGGAAATGATCGATTACATCAAAGCGGTTCAAAATGGATGAGACGTTAAAGGGAACGACATTCAGGTGGTGAGGGATAACAACATAGATCAGATCAGGAAAGTGGCCGAATATTGGGTGAAAATGGTCTAGGAACCTCAGTGGGAGATTCAAGAGAAATGGGTTGATTTCAAAAGGAGATGGGTAAAAATTAACCAAGAGATGAAGGACATCGGCCTCCTACAATTCAGCTCACCCGAGGAATTTTTCGACCTGCATGAAAGAGTCAATAAACATGTGGAACAAGACTCGGCATGGAAAACAAAGATAGAAAAGGTGGCGAGCATGGTGCAAGGTCAGGTATAACGTCCCTGACCATTAACCCACTTGTCGGGAAATGTTACTATGTGAAAACATTATCATACTTATATAGTATGCATTTAATTTAAATTGAATGGCTTAATAGAGTAAACATATAATTACTGCTAACATACAAAATTAATGGAATCAACAGTAAATATCATCGCAACGAAATACATGAAGATATTGCAAGCATCATAGACATGCATTGTAATTGAAATTAAACACATGCATATACTTATCTTTGAAACTGTAGTGACTCCACCAACCACGTGCAAAATTTCCATGAACCTACCAACCTTAGACCTCACTTCTCATCACGCTCAATAGTGGGTCACCCCCGAGCTGGGACTAAGCTCCACCCAAGGTAAGGGAATGCTAGACTAGGCTAAGGTTAAGGAAAATTGCACAGAGAAATCATATGGATACTCCCCAGAAGCCTTCTTACACCCACTAATCACAGACTCTCATTGCCCACATACATGTTCCATCTGAGAGTATACACCTTCATAAGCATAGTTCATCGGTGCTTCACCTTGCCTCTGGGCCTCGACAATAGGCCGGATCACAAATTCTTAAATCTTTGTAGTTGGTGCTGGACTCTCTCTAGGGAAAAACCACTCCTCGATAGACTCCCTGACCTAGAGAGAGTTTCTCACAGGCCTGAAAACCTGCCTCTTCTACCACGGGCTTGACAACCCATTTCTTCAACCAATTTTCAACTCAATTACTGCAAGTTCAAGATAATAGCAATAGTAACAACTTTTGTCTAACTCACGGGTGACAACAACAACAGGAAACATTGGGTGTGGAACCAAGAAACAACAAAATTCCACTAAGACACAACACGGTTCAGGTAACACCCATTTGCAGGATGTGTGACAAGCAATTCACACAAAGGTCGAACACAGACTCAATAGTTTGGGAAAAGGGTGTATCGAATTCTCAAGGAAACATCACAGGCTTTGGGTTTTAGAACTGCATAAGACTTACAAAACTCAGACGTAGAGATCCTCAGTTCAGACAACGAACAACATAATGGATGAAGAACCCCCATCATGGCTCGATTCTTGGGTTAAATATCATGTGCCTAGGCAGACACATGTCTCCCACAAGGTTGCATGCGCTCCATCAGCATGTGTTCCCTTTTTCACACCTTCCCACTTTCCAGGAACTTAGGATAAAAGCCTAAATTTCACATACCTTTTGGAATAATAATAAATTATTATTCCAAAGGACTTAAGCTCCTAATCTTAGCCCCTCTTTCCAATCTTTCAACCCCTTTTCCCTTACCCACCTTGTGGAATCTTAGTCCCCCATCACTCTTTCTTCATGGTCGGTCTRCAYGCAATGATGTTTACTCTTTATTAATGTTCTACATATTGCATATACAAAAATAGGCTCTTGACCTTTAACACTTAGGCTCTCCGGCCTAATAAACACATARTTCCACCAGCGTATCAATACTTGTCTCACTAGCCTACAAAACATGATTTACAATTCATAAASATGATTTATAATTCATAAAAATGATGACAATAGGGCTCGTCCTAGGGTATATTACAATCCCCTCCCCTTATTTTTGCACTGTCCTCAGTGCAACTTTCACACAACATCAACAAGATTTTCAAAATCTTCAAAAAATGYAGATATTCTACCCGCATAGCATCGTCATGTTCCCAAGTCACATCCTCAATATCGTACTAGGTCCATTGGACCTTTACAAKCCCTATGGCTTGATTCTGGAGCTATTTTCTT
The DNA here is from genome assembly GCA_010110895.2 of Picea sitchensis. Classification (NCBI taxonomy): domain Eukaryota; kingdom Viridiplantae; phylum Streptophyta; class Pinopsida; order Pinales; family Pinaceae; genus Picea; species Picea sitchensis. Next base: position 20,693 of record SNQJ01S0090379.1, on the reverse strand, counting down.
TTCCGATCCAATATGCGCACMTGATGCACTTGCACGRTACCTTCTTGTTCCACCTGAATCACATTCCAATCGATTACATGATTAACATCAGGTATATATTTCTTAAGAAATGAAACATGAAACACATTATGTACATTCATGGATGCAGGTAGTGCAAGCATACATGCAACTTGCCCAATCCTTTCTAGGATTTCAAATGGCCCACAAAATCTAGCCGCCAACTTGGCACAGTTTCCTAGATTCAAGGAACGTTTGTTAGCTTTTACTTTCAGAAAAAAATGATCACCCATTTTGAATTCCCTGTGGATTTTGTTCTTATCATCATAACCCTTTTTCCTGTCTTGGGCAACATTCAAATTCTTCTTAATTTTTAGCATCTGTTCTTCCATTTCCTTGAGCAACTGTGGCCCAACTAATGCCCTATCAGCTGGATTACCCCAACTTACTGGAGTATTGTACTTTCTACCATAAAGTGCTTCAAATGGGCTCATCTTCAAGGATGCTTGATACCTATTATTATAGGCGAATTCTACCAAGTGTAGGCAGTCTTCCCATTTCAATGGTTGGTCCATCACATACATCCTTAGTGTTTCTTCTATTACTCTGTTCACCCTCTTTGTCTACCCATCAGACTCAGGATGCTAAGTTGTGCTAAAGTTAAGATTCATTTCGAACTCCTTGAATAACCCTTTCTAGAAATTTGAGGTAAATTTCGGGTCTCTATCAGACACAATTGTCTTAGGGATTATGTGCAATCGTGCTACTTCCCTCATAAAAATATCAGAAACATCCACTTCCTTGTGAGTAGTCTTTAGTGGAATAAAATGGGCATCTTTCATAACCTTGTCCACTACCACCATGATTGATCATGTTGCTTACTTGTTCTTTGAAATTTCGTGATGAAGTCCATTTTCACTACCTCCCACTTCCACTTAGGAATGGGTAAAGGTTGCAACAACCTTTTTGGGCGTCTATGCTCAGCTTTAACCTTTTGGCACTCCATACATCCGGTGATGTATTCAACAATCTCTTTATTCATACCTGGCCAAAAGTAATGGCTCTTGACTGTTTCCATGGTTTTATGATATCTAGGGTGCCCGACATAAGGCACCTTGTGCATTTCATGCAAAATCACAAGTTTCAAATACTGGACATTAGGTACATAAATTATGTTCTTGTACAAAAGTGTTCCATCATTTTCCAATTTATAATTCTCCACTTCCTATGACATCTTACCTTGCAGTAGCTTTACTACCAATTCCCTGTATTACAAATATGTATTTGTAACCTCCAAAATTATGCTTTTAATATTAGTTCGGTACATGATAATGGTTGTAGCATGTAATTCAGGCACTCTTTTGTTGAGTGCATCAACCACTTTATTGTCCTTCCCTTTAATATGCTTGATATCAAAATCGTACTCACAGAGAAACCAACCACCTACTATGTCTAGCGTTCAAGGTTGGTTGATCAAACAAGTACTTCAGGATGTTATGGTCTATTATTAGTTCAAACCTCCTTCCCATGAGGTAATGTCTCCATTTCTTTAGAGCGTGTACTATGGCTGCCAACTCCAAATCATGAGTTGCATAGTTCCTTTCCTGCTCTTTCAACTTTCTGGATTCATAACAAATTACGAATCCATTCTGACTGAGGACCCCTCCCAGTCCTTCTTTGCATGCATGAGTGCACACCAAAAAATATGTGTTTGGATCTGTAATCCTCAATATTGGAGCATTGGTTAACAATTGCTTCAATTGCTGGAAGATTTTCTCACAATCCTTTGTCCATTGAAACTTCTTCTCCTTCCTTTTCAAGGAAGTGATAGGGTGAGCTTTCCTCGAGAACCTATGATAAACCTTTTGTAATAACCAGCTAATCCCATGAAGGATCTAAATTTTTTCACTTTCTTTGGTTCTAACCATTCTCTAATGGCCCCAATATTCTCATGATCTACAACTATCCCATCCTTCGAAATAATATTCCCCAAGTAATGGATCTTCTCATGATAAAATGAGCACTTCCTCAACTTGGCATATAGTTGGTGCTCTCTTAGCACCTGCAACACCATCCTAAGATGTTTTTTATGCTCTTCCTCCAACTTGGAATACACCATAATGTCATCCAAGAATACTATGACAAACTTGTCTAGATTTTCCTTGAATACGCTATTCATCAGGCACATAAAAACAACGGGTGCATTTTACAAACCAAATGGAACCACTGTGAACTCGTAATGACCATACCCTGTTCTAAAGGCGGTATTGCTGATGTCTTCATCCTTTATCCTTACCTGGAGATATCCCAATTTGAGGTCTATCTTTGAAAATATCTTCGCATCCTTCAACTGATCGAAGAGGTCATCAATCCTTGACAGTGGATATTTGTTCTTCACAATTACTTTGTTCATTTGTCTGAAATCGATACACAATCTCAGTGTTCCATCCTTCTTCTTCGTGAAAAGGATCAGGGCACCCTAAGGTGACACACTTGGGTGTATGTACCCCTTCTTCAGAGGCTCTCCAAGTTGAAATTGCAACTCTTTCAGGTCTGGTGTACTCATTTTGTAAGGAACTTTCGACACTAGAGCTTCTCCAGGCATCAAGTTTACAAAGAAATCAATATCTCTCTTCAGGGGTAATCTGAGTACCTCTTGAAATACATATTCAAACTCCTTTAGAACCACATTATCTCCAATACTTGACACCTTATCCTTAGGTGTTCCCTTCACATGAGCTACAAATAATTGACAGACTTTTCTGTAGCACTTCTTCAACTGCATTGTTGAGATTTCTCTGATAGCAACAACTCTAGGAATTCCTTGGACTTTTTTCCGATTCCCTTCCTCATCCAGGAAAGTGAATGCCTTGTTATGATAGTCCAATATGGCATGGTGGTGTTGGTCCAACCATTCCATCCCAATTAGACAGTCATAATAACCTAAAGGCGTAATATTCAATTCAGCCTTTGTGCTCAATCCCTTCATATCCACTGGACAAGACTTAACTAACTCATTGAATTTTCTCTTGATTCCTGTAGCCAGTTGCACTAACCAATACTTTTCATGTTTGCTTCTTGAAAAATGAAAAATTTCCATCACTCTAGGATCTGCATAACTATGGATATCCCCTGAATCAATTAAAATAGTAAATGGTTGGTTGTTAATCATACTTTCTACTTCAATCATGTGTGACTAAAATTCATCTTGCTTATTGTCCAGGGCTGCATAGATCCTTGACATTCTACTACCCATGTCCTCCACTTTTTCATATTGTTGAACAATATGGACAACTCTTACTTTTCCATTTTTTGTGGGGACAATCTCTATACTTATGGTTTCCCTGACAGCCCCAACAATGAATGGACATTCGTCTTGGCCTTTGTTCCCCTACTTCAGCGATTCTCGGCTCTCTAAATGATGGATATCCTTGAGGAATATTTATGAAAAAGGGAGTTTTGTTTCCCTTCTGCCTCTGCTCTTTCTTGAACTTCTTATGGTCATCCCAAGCCTTCCGAAAGGTA
>SNQJ01S0090378.1:33453-51185 GCA_010110895.2 Picea sitchensis | reverse complement strand
ATATATATATATATATATATATATATATATATATATATATTGTCATAAGATTAGGGTATATGTGACTTAATTATTGAAATATATAGTAGTAGGTGTCTATAATTATAATTTATAAAGTAGGTTAGACCCCTAAGTCTATGCAGTGACACAAAGGAAAACCTAAATAAGCAAGGAAAGAAGAAAGGAGGTGTTATACCTGATTTGATCTATGAGGGTCTCTAAGTTGGTTGATGTTTGTCACACTCATTAGAATGGTTTTGAATATATGTCTTTTCAGTGAAAGTTTAAACCTTTTTAGAACCGACTAGACTAACTCCAAAAAAGGTACTCCCTAGAGTCTTCTTTTGCGGTTTTTCAAACTCTCTAAACGTGAAAAAACTATCAAGCTTACCTTCTCCGAGCTTGTAAAAAACTACATAGAATGGGTCTCATTGTCTCATTCTTAATCGCATTGCAGGTCTCATATTTGCATCTTTGGCCTAATGTAGACTCCATGTTTCTCTCAACTGAATCTTTGAAGCATTCCTTATATGCAAGCCTTGCAATAGTTCTTGCCTCTGCGACCTGACACCTTGACCCATGGAGGAATTTTCCCCGAGTGTCCTTATCCTGCACATGTCTCATTGCCCTAAGAATTAGTGTGTTCCATGTGCTTGGAACCAGTTTTCTTGTCACGACCCTCATTCCTCCTTTGTAATGTAGAATTCTTTTCTTTTTTTTCAAGCTCTTTAAAAATTGAAAAAGACAAAAAAATCAAATATTCCAAAAAGAGGGGACGGGAAATATACATTCTTTTTTCAACAAAAAAGATAGTCGCCTTTGGACAAAGCACATCCTTATGTTTGTTTATCAAGCATTGGGATCTAGTATGACCTTAGGAAGTTATTATCACTACATAGAGCAGTGTCCTTCTCCGTTTGGTTACTCTTCCAAACATATGGAGAGTTTATATTGCCTCCTACATCACGAACTTATGTCAATGTCATGTTGCCTAAGTCTGATCATATTTCGTGTTTTTTTCCAAGGGAATTTTTACCCAACCTGAGTCAGCCTTTCTACAGTTTGTCTCTTGACTTTCATGAGTCAGCCATCCCAAGAGTCCATTCAAGTTCAGATTCAAAATCGACAAAGTTCTCTGCCTGATCATCGAGATCCTCCAGTATTTTCCCAACGGATTGTTGAAGACCTCAAGGTAGTGAGTCTTACACTCCCATTGTAATCCTACCTGAGTTTTCAAGATCTTGAAGTTATTTCTTGAGCTATGAAGACCTCATCTCCAACTGCAGGCGTCACTAGCTTCTTGAAGATACGTACTATACTTGTATATCTTCGAATGATTTTGAGATGTAGATCCATTGTGTATTGCTCGCGGCTACACTTTATATAGTTATATGACATGGATATATAGTGTATTTGATTGGTAGCCATGATCTAGTTCATCCCGAGCATGGGTATGCCCGCCTTGAAGAGACAATTGTTGTTCTACAGATGGCACCTCCTGAACTCTGGTCCCGGGCTCACTCGATTTTGTGCATTGGTGGATATGTTGTAATGTATTCCGGCCATAAGTTTCTCTTCTGACCTCATACATTAGGGGGCATCTGTTATATCCTTAAAATTCCCTACTCATGCATTGTTGGCACCAGGCCGAAGGGGAAAGAAGAACGATCGTGGGAAAGAAAGCGTGCAGAAAACTGAAGTAACAACTGGCAAAAGAACAACACGCCCGCATGCAAGAAAGCGTGCACAAAGGAAAGTGAAAACTGGAGGAAGAACAACACGCTCATGGGAGAAAGACCTAACGTAATAAGGGTTAGGGTTTTGGTAATATTCTGTAAAAGGCTGAAGAGCCCGAAATGTATAAATATAGATACAAAAGTATCATATGTGGTTGTTGGTTGATGGTTTTTTGTTATTATTGTTGTTGTTGAGGGTTAGGCTTTGGAGTGAAGTTTTGGATATTGTAACCATGCAAGAGCGTAGGCGATATGTAATGTTTTTAGCTATATGAACCGATTTTTTAAGTTCTTGAGCAAAGAAGATACGAGGGAAGGTAGATCTGAGGATTAGATCGCAGGTTGTAGAGCCTGGTGCGATCTAGTTCGCCTCACATAGATCTTACCCAGTTTTGTGGAGAATTGTAAGCGCATGGCGCCAGGAATGCAAAACTACTATAATAAAAGAGCCAAGAGTCAAATATTTGTGGGTGTAGCCTAGGACGGGGTGAACCATGGTAATACTTGCATAATGTGTTGAATGTATGAATGTCTCTACTTTCTTTCAACACTTAATGGTTAAGCTTGATGAATGAGTTAATACATTGTTATGAATCTATTTATACTTTGCTGGAATTAAACTGTGGGATATACATATGCGACTTCAAGGAATAAGTAGTTTACCTTACAGCTCATGGTACCTGGATTTAATCAAGAAACCCTTATCGCCTATTCTATCCTAGGCTGTAAACACATGAGTCTTACAGACACCCATTTAAATCTATCTCGGGTGAGACTGCACAGTACCTTCTAGGTGTTGTGTTGCCTTCTAGTTTACCAGGAGGGCCGATAGTTTTAGAGGCTTTGTTGGAACCCCGAATGACATGAACCTTGGGTCAATAACTCAGACATACCGAGAAGGGAAATAGTAACCAATAAATGGTTTTGTTTCCATGTTAAGAGAAACAAGAGAGGACTGAGTAGACGAGATAGAATGAATAAAAACCGAAGGAGTAGAACAGAAGAGCAATGAGCCATTATAAAGGAATTTTGAGACCTTGGAACCCCACGAGAAAAGAAATCGAGGGCTGGTTGAGAACTAAAGAGCTAGAGTTTGCACGGAAAGACAATAGAAACCCTAGGATCACACCGTGTAAATACTTGGATAAATACGGATTTACGGATTTACACGAAGTCTTTTTCTGTGATTTTTCGCATCTACTACAGGAATGGATATTAAGGTTAAAGGATAACCACACGACAAACTGGATTCGACATCTAGATTGGACTCTAGTACAAATCTAGCAGCTGCAGCAGGTGAACATCAAATTCACCCGCGTAGTCGACTTTTGGCTTGATAGTATTGTGGCAGGATTTATCACAGAATTTACAGTAGACATAGCAAAGTCATATAGTGCATCTGAGAAAGATTTCCTCTGAGGACCCAGAGGAAGGTACATTCTATCATTATATACTTATATCAAGATATTTCTATATAACAAAGGTGTAATGACAATGGAATCAGACATCTAGACTTCCCCGCGTGCATGGGGGAAGGGGGGAAGCACTGAAAGAGAGAGGAGGAATGGAAGGAGGGCAGGATAAAGAGAAGAAGGAGGAGGAACCCTTGGACCCGATCTTGATGGATAATGACCAGCTTAAGTGGATCTTGGCATCATCAGGAATGGCGCGTAGCGGAGCACCCTACCAGTATAAGGTGAATACCAAGAAGAGAGCCATAGCCGAGACGAAGAGCTTGGAAAGTGATGAGGAAGAGGTAGAGGATCTCTGGGTTGTGGAGCAGATTGAGGAAATCCTATGAGCCACATATGAGAGGAAAACAAGAGGCCCACGAACAGGAGGAGAGGACATCCATCCCTTTCATATCAATGTCAGTGTGGAACCCATAAACCCATGTGCATCCAATACACCAAAGAGAACACCACCATTTAGACAACCAAATTTCAGAGGAAGTCCGACAGCGGGAAGTACATCTACACAAAGAGAAACAACTAGAGGATCCAGTTCAGGCAACCTTAGTCAAGTATCTACACCATGCAGAGGAGGGATTAGCTCAGTATTTGCAATGGCAAGACATGATCCTACTATCAGATTACCAGAGTTTTGAGGAGAAGCAGCAGAATACCCTGAGAAGCATATGTTCATTTGTGCAAATATCTGGGAAGCAAAGAAGATCATTTATGAAGACACCAAACTCGCGCAGCTAGCGATCATGCTAAGATACCAAGAACTAGACTGGTACATGAGTCTAGACACGACCAGTGTTCCCAAAACGACAAGGACACTGGATGACATTGAGAAACTATTGATAAATGAGTTCCATAAGCCGAGCTCAGAGGATCAATACATGAATGAGATGATTGAAATAAGACAGAAACTAGGAGAATCCGTATGGGAGATTGATCAAAGATTCAAGCGATTAAAAGGAAAGTTAAAATACCTTATGACCGATATGCAGCATCAAAACCTTTTTTTCAACTCACTACTCCCACACTTAAAATATCCATTACGACAACAAAATTTTCAGACGCAGGCAGAGGCTCTGCAGGCAACCTTACAATTGGAAGAGAATCAGTACCAGCAGACAAACTCGGCTATCGAAGAACTAAAAGAGGATCTTAATAACTTAACATTTCAGCTGAGCCAGAATAAGAACAAGGACAAACGAGAATTTGTTTGGTGCACTACCTGCAAGACGGAAGGACACCACAAGAATGAATTCCCAACATTCGCACAGTATATGGTGATGGGGATGCCAAGCCCACTACCACAGGGAGGATTATGGTGCGAAATATAAAAGAAACTAGGTCACGACCCTTACCACTGCACGATGATGTAGAAATACCAAACAGTTCTAAAGAACTCATATTGTACCTTTTGCAAGTCAGTCGGCCATGACGAAAAATATTTTAGAACTATGGAGCTGATGCGGGAAACAACATCAAATGAATACAGGGTACAGGCAAAAATGATGACTAGGCAAGCAGCACCACAGTTCACTCAAGCCCCAACCCCATACAACACCACACAACAACAATATAATACTACTCTGCAGTCGTACAATAACGCGCAGCCACAGTATAATCTGGCAAAGCCCCAGTACAATACCGCACAGTATAATCAGGGACCATAGTATAACACACCGCGAGGTGATCGCGCAGCTTATAGAGGAGAAGGACGAGCCAGATGAGGTTTCGGACACGGTAGAGGACCAGTCACATGTCACAATTTCCAGCAACCAGGACATTATGCATGGGAGTGCCCACTACCACCAGCGACTTGTATGTATTGTCGCGCATCGGACCATGATACGGAGGAATGTACGACATTACTTGTAAATATCCAGGAAAACAGGAATCAAAATAACCAGAATGTTCAATGGATTTCAGCCAAAGCAAGGGATGATGGATGGAACATCAACATAGTCACTCGAGGAGGAACGAAAACAGGAATGACGTAGTTCGATAGGAACCATTGCAGAACCAATGGGTAAAGAAGAATACTGACCCCAAGAAGAAGTTTGACATGCATAATTAGAAGGAGATATTTACAGAAGCCTGACAAGAATTCTAGAAGGAGAACATTGCGCTGACTGCACAGCAGAGAAAGGAAGCTCTGGAATATGAAACGTCACCATCACTGGACCATACCAACAGAATACAACCCAAGGAACAAGTAAGTACTATCCAAGACTTTTTGCAATTATGCATCAAAATTTTAAGTGATCCTTCATCTGTCAAAATATTGAAAAACATCCTAGAAAAATGTAGCAGCGAGACGAAACAGAATCCAGAACTGAAAACTGTCAACAACCTACACATAAGAAGAAGAACAAGTAGGGAATTTAGAATAAATGTTAACATCGAGGATTTCAATATGGGAGATATTATACTAGATCTAGGATCCGAAGTGAATGTACTACCAAAAGCTACATGGAAATGCATGGGAGAACCTACACTGGGATACTCAACTATTCAATTAAATCTAGAAAATCAACATAGAGTCCTACCAATAGGTAGACTGAAAGGAGTGACGGAAGATCTGGATGGTGTGTGCACTAAGGCAGACTTTGAAGTCATCGAAATAGTAGACAACACAACACCTTACCCGGTGCTACTTGGTCTGGATTGGGCATTTGACAACCAGGCCATAATTAACTTAAAAACCAGAAACATCACATTTGAGTCGGGGGACTACAGGCTCATAGCCCCACTCGACCCATCAGAAGGTGAGAGGTTTGTAGAACCCACTTGTCTGGATTTAGAAGAGATCGGTCAGTTGTACAGAACAACTCCACGCGATGCGGACTATATAAACCCAACTGTAGGCGGGGTACTCAGTTGGCAGAGCATTACTTCATGTACATTTGCCTCATATACCGGGTTAGAAAACTGGCAGCAAAGACTACACGAAGGATCCACGAGAATGTGTTCCAGAATAACCACGAAATAAGGTGTATTGGCACAAAAATCATAGAACCACCCAGTTTTCACAGGCTAAATGATTTGGAAACTTTCTTGACACAATATGAAGACGAAGTATTAGAAAACCAGAGATTGCTAGCACTGGATTTATCACTAAAGGCTACACCCGCAAGATGGTGGGGTGCACACAAAGAGACTATCACATATTGGTACCAATGTAAGAGATTACTACACATAAGGTTCGGCGCAGAATAGACAGGTAACAAACAATAGAAATATGGAGGACTAGGCACATCAACAGAACACTTGGAGGCGTGTAAAACGCTGTGGAAAATGACGCCACCAGAGGAATCGTCTCACCACTTCATTCATACTTTAGAGGGCATACCAGCGAATTGGTATACCGACCAGGAAATTCATAAAGGAACCAAGACATGGGTGACACTCCAACAGAACATTACAGTCACTTTCTCATTCAAGCATGAGAACCCCAACATAGACGCGGCCCTCAAAACATATGAGAGATGTCATATTCATTGAAGAACCGGAAGTGGAATATATTACAGAGGTACAACAACGAAATAAGCATACATTCAAGGATCTACTGTCGTGCTACCACGTACAGGAGGAAGCATTGGATGAAGATGATCCACGTGATATTCAGATCGAAGAAGTCAAAGGAAAGAGAGATGTGGAAGGGCCACCCTTAGATTCAAAGGTCATCTTTGTGCCAATCAAGATAAATAAGGTTAACATAGGGAGAATCGAGCAGCCCAAAATGGTCAGCATTGGATATTACTGGGACAAAAAGACACTAGAAAGCATCACAGAATTGTTGCGCAAATACAACGACCTTTTTCCCACAACCTTTATAGAGATGAAAGGCGTAGTCGGAGAATTAGGAGAAATGAAGATACCACTCAGACCTAATGCGAGACCCATTAAACAATGGCCATATATATTGAACCCCATATATAAACATAAAGTTAAAGACGAGATCGACGGGATGCTCGAGGTCGACATCATCGAACCAGTCAAAGAATCAGAATGGATAAGCCCGATGGTAGTACAGGACAAGAAACAAGGAAGAGGGATCAGGATATGCGTCGACTTGAGGAAGTTGAACGATGCATGCCTACATGACCCATTCCCCACACCGTTCACGGATGAAGTACTAGAGAACATAGGAGGCCACGAAGCCTACTCATTCACCAATGGATTCTCAGGTTATCATCAGATTAAGATAGCACAGGAGGATAGACACAAGACCACATTCGCGACAGAATGGGGATCTTATCAGTATACAGTCATGTCGTTCGGACTGAAGAATGCACCTGCAATATTTTCTAGAGTGGTCATCGGATCATTTAAGGAATTCATCCATCAATTCCTCGAAGTATACCTGGATGATTGGACAGTGTATAGCTTACTAAAAAACCATGTGGAAGTTTTATGACTGGTGTTAGAACGATGCAGACAATGCCATATATCACTGAATATCAAGAAATGCATATTTGGAACGCCATTTAGGATACTATTAGGACACATAGTATGCAAACAGGGTTTGCTAGTGGATCTGGTCGAAATCAAAGTCATTGTTAACCTACCAGCACCAAAAAGAGTCTTCCAACTAAGAGCAATGCTAGGACATACGGGATATTACAATAAATTCATCAAAGTCTACGCGCAGATTACAGAGCCAATGGAAAAATTGTTAAGGAAGGATACAAAGTATTAATGGAACGATGAGTGCCAACACAGTCTGGATACCCTGAAGGAAAAGATGGTCACCACACCAATATTGGTATTTCCATATTGGGAGAATACATTCTATGTACATGTAGATGCATCATCGATATCACTTGCATCTATCTTAGCGCAACCAGGAACAGGAGACTTGGATCACCCGATAGCGTTCGCAAGCAGAAAATTATCAGACTCAGAACAGAATTATAACACGACAGAAAGAGAAGGCCTAGTTGTGTTTTATGAACTATAGAAATACAGACATTACCTATTGGGAAAACACTTTAAGATGTTTACAGATCACTCAACCCTAAAATACCTAGTCAACAAGCCAGTGTTGGGGAGGAGAATATGTCGATGGTTATTTCTATTTCAAGAATTTGACTTTGAGGTAATAGTTAAACCAGGAAAACTGAATGCAGGACCTGACCACCTATTAAGGGTCACAAATGGAGAGGAATGAACGAATTTAGAAGACAAATTTCTAGATGCACAACTATTCTCAGTACATATTGCTGACGATTACTTCACAGAGATCATCCAGTACTTGAGAACAGGTATTGCACCACAATAATATACCACTGCGTAGAAGAAGAACCTGGTAGTCTGTGTAGCTGACTATCAATTGATCTCAGGATATCTATACAAGATGGGCACAGATAGCATCTTACGAAGATACATACTAGACCAAGGACAACCAATAATTTTAGCAGAAGCCCACGAGGGAATAGCAGGAGGGAATTATGTAGGAAAACCTACCACGCATAAGGTACTACGCGCAATACTATGGTGGCCAACGATCCACAGAGACTCGAAAGAGTACCGTTAGCAATGTGATGTCTTTCAAAGGGTAGGCAAACCCAACAAAAGGGACGAAATGCCACTACGACCGCAAGTGACACTTCAGGCATTCGACAAATGGGCGATGGACTTTGTGGGACCCATTAACCCACTAGCCAAAAGAACGGGGCCGAGACATATTATCACCGTGAAGAAATACCTAACAAGATGGGCGGAAGTTGCACCAGTAAAAGATTGAAGCGCAGAGACAGTTGCACACTTTCTATTTGAACAAGTAATTACTATATTTGGGTGCCCAATAATTTTAATGAGAGACCGAGGAAATCTAGTACTGCTCTACGACAGTAAATCGTTGCAGCACCCAGGAAAGCTCAGAATCCATTGGATAGGACCATACGAGGTAAAATATGTCACGGATGGAGGAATTGTATAGCTAAGAGATCTAGCAGGCGTCGACCTTAGAGGAATGATCAATGGGAGCAGGCTGAAGTTATACAAGGACAGTCGACCACCCACTGCGCAGTAAAAAAAAAAAAACCCGCACGGCATGAGGGACAAACCGCATACGAAACATGAATCCATCAAGGGAAATGATAACAGCCGTATCGAAAAAGGAAACAAGTGGGAAAAGGAAAGTTGGCAAAAGCAGGCTGACAGGACAGCATGAGGTAGAGTTAAATCAAGGCAAGGACAGATGGGATGTCACATTAAATGTGCCAACTGGAGACGGAAGAGTAGGCGTAATGGAAAGTAAGAAATTGTCGCGGATGCATTGAACCCATAGTTATGGTGCATTAATCGCATGATGGACGAAGCGTCCTCGACAAGATTCATGACGAGCCCATATGACACATGAGCACAGAAGTAGTTAGTCTATTCGTGAAAGGAGAACAGAAAAAGAGCAACAATAACTAGAACGAATAGAGTGAAACCACAGAGCTCACTGAATCCATTCAAACTCAGCAAATGTTCGACAAACACCATTATGGCACCATCGAAGCTCGCAGAACCAGGTCAGACAACCAGATCAACCAAGGTGTTGACTAGGTCATGGGGACCACTAGAAGAAAATGAGCAACAGCCATCGAAGATCGTCGATATTGACGAAATCCCGTCGCCAGAGGAAATCCCAGTAGAGTCCATACCGATACTAGAGGATATTTCATAACCACAAATAGAGGTCATGGAACAAGATACACCAGTAGCAGTGCACGAGCCTCTAAACAAAGAAGAAGAAACCCACTAGGAAATACCACCGGAACATACTGAAGCAGTCGTGGAAGTGAATGGAACGGCACAACATCTGGGAGCAGAGGAGAAACCATATGAGACTCAAGCACCCGACATAGGTCACCCAGCCGAGGAGACCGCTGGAACTACCTAGGCGTGGCCAGAGTGGATGACAGGGGAATAGCCAGGATTTGTTGGAACTTCGAGCCACCCAACACAGCAAGAGGACCGATTTCAGATACCGAGCTCACCTCGAAAGAAAACGGTTGCAGAGATTGTGCTACCTCGCATACCAGAGGAAGTACATGTGGACCTGCAACTATTGGGTCACGTCAGGAAGCTCATGTATTTCGACCATAATGTAGTAGATGAAACCAAATATCCAGAGCTTGCACCACAGGTCTTTATTCAGAAAATAGTCGTGAACCAACTCGGAGAAACCATCACTCAGCCACACCAGTGGGTAACTGGACTAGACAGAACAGGAATTCTAGGATTGTTGAAGATACCACACTTTGGTATAGGCCAATATGTGTCGGCATGCGTCAAGCAATTGCTAGCAGTTATGCATGGAGGGGATGTATGGCTAGACAAACCCGTCCCCATAACTGTCAAACTTATCGCGCAGATAACAGGCCTACCCACCCAGGGTATGGATCCCGCGTTGATTCTGGATGATAAGTCTAAGGAAAAAACATTAGCAGAAGAGATGAAGAATAAATATGGAACCGACAAGGGAACAAGAGGCATTATAATAAAACAGATCAACAATGTCGCGACGCAATTAGGCCCAAAGATCTTAGCTTGCAAACTGCTAAGAAAATGTCGCAAATACAAAGTACCGGCAAGAGTCATTATTGTAACAGCTCAGTGCGTAGAAGGCACCTCCATGAGTTGGGCGCCATACCTATCAAACTTGTTCCAAGTAGACTGCAAACACACGCAAGACGTAGGTATGGAATTTAATTACTCATGGTTGATCACTCTCATAGCTTTCATGGGATGGCGAGAACCAGAACACGTTGTCTTTTGTACCACACCACAGCCCGGAGGAGCAAGATATATTGTCCTGAGATCTACGCCATTAGCCAAGCATAAGAGGGAGAATGGAATCGTATTCGAAGCTTACCTATGGGAGATACAGGAATCCATCAGCCGAGCATGGAGAATAACACCAGAGGTTGTCGCACGATATGATGGAATCGTCAATTTCTGGGCTAGGCGACAAGCCATGTGGATACAACCAAGGAAAGATCTGGATAAACAATGGCTATAGATGAGCTACTGTGTCACCGAGGGAGATATAGACATGATCATTAGCGAATGGCCTGATGAATGGAGGATTCCAACCATACCCAGAGAAGTAATGGGACAAACAGCAGAAGGAGGGGCTACGCAGGCAGAAACACAACCTCCACAAATCCCAGTACCCAAGAAATGAAGAACGGTCCAAACCAACTTGATTCAGGCAGAAGATGACTCATAGTAGCTAGGGACCCAGAAGGGGAGGACAGAAACCACTTAGTCGACCAATGGACAGCGAAAATTGGCTGAGGGAGAACAGGAAACCACATCGAACCCCATCACACAGGAACCAGGGGGAACTAAGAGACCAACGGTACAGGAAGCAACTGTGCGCAAGAAAACGAAGGAACGATGACCACCACCGGACTATACAATAACGGAGGATGATGGAGAGATGATTTCTAGAATGCTCCAAGACTACCTCGTAGAGGATTTCGATCATGTTGCGCACCACAAGGATAAATTGTAGAAGGAACTAACAGAAATGGGACAGCTCCTTAAGAAATTCGGGGAAGCCCAGATCATGAGTAGCAGTAGAGGCATAGATCCATCGACCACACAGACCACAGAAAGGGTGGAGGTAGAAGAACGCGACCCAATTCTTCTGATGCCACACGCACATTCCATGGTCTACATAAAGCCTAGCATGTTGTGAATGGATGAAATTGTGGGACAGACACCACTGAAGGATTTGGATCATATCCAATTGGTTTTGACATGGATTCCATCAAGAGAATTATACAAACTATAGGTTAGTGTCGACCACGAGATGTAGTTGCGAGCACATAAAAACTTAGTCGAGCTACAACAAGCAACAAAGAAGCGGGAAGCACTGGAAACAGTTTGTGCATAGGCCAAATCTGAAACTCAAGAGGAGAAAGAATGCAGAAACAAGCTGGAACGCGGAGTGGAAGAAATTTTTGGGAAACTTCCAACTACTGCGCAAGGAAATGAACTCCCAGCCGCAGAAAAGATCAACCAGATTGCAAAGGCAATTGATCAGTATCAGAAGGATATTGAGACTCTCCACGGACAGGTTAGAACGACAAATCCACCAGCAGTGAAGGATCAAAGGAAGAAAGAAGCAGCAATGCAACTGCAGGAGCTAGAAAAATAGGTCAGCACAACAGCCGACTTAATGGATAAAGCAGCGCAACTTTGGACAAGGCTGGAAGAGGATCCACAGGTCCAACACTAGGACAAGGAGGAGGAGAGGCTCAATGCAATAATCCAATAACTCAAGCAGCGACAGAAGACCATACCAATTCCAGAACGGGTCAAGGGAACGCAAGAGTTGAAGAAGATACAGATAGAACTTATCATTGTGCAAACACAGAAATAGGAGCGTCAGGCTCAAATAGAACCGTTGCAGGAACAGGTAGCAGAATCACTTGCTCAGGCAGAAGAAGCCAGAAAATAGATAGCATAGACTCAGCTAGAATGCACAGAACTGATGAGCGAGGAAGTGACAACTCAGACAGTCGACACCATCAAGGAGAAAACTACGCAGGCACTGACAAAAGTAGCAGAGTTGCAGGAGAAGTTCCAGATGATCACCAAGGAGATCAAGGAAGCATAGAGAAATTAGGTGACTTGGGACAAGTCACATGTCAGTGTTGGGGGCATGTTGGCACTAGGACGAAGGGGAAAGAAGAACGATTGTGGGAAAGAAAGCATGAAGAAAACTGAAGTAATAACTAGCAAAATAACAACACACGCGCATGCAAGAAAGCATGCACAAAGGAAAGTGACAGGTGGAGGAAGAATTGCACGCACATGGGAGAAATACCTAACGTACGAAGGGTTAGGTTTTTGGTAATATTTTGTAAAAGGATAAAGAGCCCGAAATGTATAAATATAGATACGAAAGTATCATATGTGGTTGTTGGTTGATGGTTTTTTGTTATTATTGTTGTTGTTGAGGGTTATGATTTGGAGTGAGGTTTTGGAGACTATAACCACGCAGGAGCGTAGGCGATATGTAATGTTTTTAGCTGTATGAACTGATTTTGTAATATGTTAAGAAAATAAGATATGAGTGAAGGTAGATCTAAGGATTAGACTATAGGTTGTAGAGCCTGCTGCGATCTAGTTCACCTCACATAGATCTTACACAGTTTTGTGGAGAATTGTAAGTGCGTGGCGCCAGGAATGAAGAACTACTATAATAAAAAATCCAAGAGTCAAATCTTTGTGGACGTAGCCCAGGAGGGGGTGAACCATGGTAATACTTGCGTAATGTGTTGAATGTATGCATGTCTCTACTTTCTTTCAGCACTTAATGGTTAAGCTTGATGAATGAGTTAATACATTGTTATGAATTTGTTTATACTTTGTTGGAATTAAACTGTGGGATATACGTATGCGAATTCAAGGAATAAGAATTTTACCTTACAACTCACGGTACCTAGCTTTAATCAAGAAACCCCTATCCCCTACTCTATCCTAGGCTGTAAACACCTAATTCTTACAGTCACCCATTTAAAGCTATCTCGAGTGAGACTGCACAGTAACTTCTGGGTGTTGTGTTTCCTTCTGGTTTACCAAGAGTGCCGACAATTTTAGAGGCTTTGTTGGAACCCTAAATGACATGAACCCTAGGTCAATAACTTAGACAACCCGAGAAGGGAAATAGTAACCAACATGCATACATGGCATTGGCCCTCTTACTTTCATAATTTTTCAAACAATTAGTGAGGAGCTCTACTTAAAAAAACAATTTGTAGAGCATGTACGCACCCTACACCACTAGTTCCCGCATACATATGCTTGTTTCATGCTATACATCCCACGTACATACACTTGTTTCACAATACACAACCTGCATATTCCTCCAAAAGTTGCAAAATATGAAAAGTTGTAAGGAATTCGGTGGAATTCACGAGCTATTGGAGGTTTCCCAACCAATTCACCTACTATAGCACGTCCCCCAACTGAATAACCATCCCTTTGTCATATAAAAGGAGGTGTTGGGGTATCATTTCACAACCAAGCATAAGAACAATGAAACTCTGCCCAATTTCACTTCCCTTCCTTGTCCAAGCATTTGCTACCTTTTGTGAGTTACTTCCTCAGCATTCCCTCTTCATCCCCTTTTCTTCCATTCAATCCATTCCCTTTCATTGAGGTGATTAGTATATTGTGAGAAGAGGCTTATTGAAGTCGCACTTGGAGCATTGTAAAGAGGATCCTGAACCAGTTGCACGGAATGGTGGCTGAAAAGAATTGTAATTTTTTAGTCTTTGTTTGATGAATAAAATAATCTCTTTTCCTTGTCCCAAATGATGATGTTTTGTGTCTTTTCTTTGATTTATATAAAGAATTTGATATCTAACCCTAATTCATGAATAGAAATAACATGTGTGTAGCCCTGTTTTCCTAGTCTTGGATGCAAGTCAGCTTTGGGAGGAGACTTGTAGTCTTTGGAGATACAGATCTTGAGGAGATCATCACCAGATGTTGGATAAAAGGTACAATTACCAACCTTCTCTTCTACTGCTTTATGTTCATTTATTTTGGTATGTTTGGGGTAGTGTAGAAACTAGATTAACTTTTAGATGGTCATTTTCTCTGTCTATATCCTAAACCCTGGTATATTTGTAGAGGGGGTTTTCCTGCTAGCAATTGTTCAACCACCGGTCCTTCTTCCATTAACTGATTATACCTTGGAATCCAGATGAGGCTTATTATTTCAAAAAAGAGAATTTGGGTCATTTGACATAATTAACCTGTTACAATATGATGGATTGTGCTCATTTTACCATAGACAATATCACTACTGTCACCCAACCATAGGCTGAAGCCACCCTCCGAGCACCTTAACCTTGACAGAGAATCATTCTGGAAGAAAACCCTAGGCTAGATAGCCAAACAAAGGGTAGTGTGCCTTTATCCAAGGATAGTGCACCAAACAAGAGCTGATCAAATAGTCCAAACCATAACCAAGAGATATTCCAAGCCAAAATGTAATCTACTAGCTACAGCAGCTGCAACGGCAGCTCTTCTCCAAACTTGTGCACAAACTGGCTAACTGCAGTGCACACAAGTGAGCTCTGCAGTTCTGAGAATGCCTTCCAGAATGAAGACTGGCCTCCTGTATTTATACTGATTATGGCTAACTGCCTGGGCCGACTTCTCATTCTGGGTGCCTATTTACGTAGTATAAAATATTTCTTCTAACTAACTTCTTCTCTTGTAGGCTAATAACCTAATACCAATTATCCTCTTGAGTCTACTTGTCTTCTAGGGTTATTAGCCAACTCATTAGGGTTTCTTCTTGCTTCCCGAAATATTCTATTCTCGTCAGGTTTACACGTGGAGGTAAATACCTCCCGCAACTACCATAATATCAACACTCCCTCCTATCTAGGGAGGTATTGAAGGTAATGGTCTTGAGCACAAACATACCATTCACCCGGTAGCATCAACATAGTCTTATAGACTATCTCATGATTAGATCATGAGCACCATAATCACTATCGGTGTCATCAACTGTGTCATCTCTCGAAACCATACTCCATCTAAGTAATCAGACATGATGCTAGATAAGTCACTCACTCCATAGATTGACACAAGAACCATTCTTCTAATTCGGACATATGTCCTAGAAGAGTAAATGTCCTAGACCATTTTCCATTTGGGAAATCTCTGTCCATTGATCATCCATCTAGCTAATAATTACTTCCAACATTGTTGATAGTCTTCAAGGAAATCGGAACAATATCATTCAATAGAACACAATTGTGTCTATCCATAGTAGTACACTACCACACCAAGTAGCACACAGATACTTGAAAAGTGGCGTATAGTCAGAATCAGTGGAACACAATCCACCATAGTAGAATACATCTACTGTCATATAGTCTCCATAACAATCATCTGATATCAACCTGCACAGAAAACATTGTTTTGATATAAACTGAATCATCTGGGACATTCTTCCACTCACATATGTGAGATATGGAAGAGCATCTTCCCTCAAAAGGTCAAACATCAATGATGATCTATCTAGAATATTCTTCTCAAGAAAGGAAGAATAATTGTCATGATTTTTTAGCCTAGACCATTCCCCACCCTGGGCCATTCCTCCGGCACTAAACAAAGTGCAACCTAGAGAGAATGAGTCTGCCCTAGGGAATGCATGTCCCTCATTATTGAACCTGGACCATTCCCCACCCTGGGCCATTCCTCCAGCACTAAACAAAGTGCAACCTAGAGAGAATGAATATGCCCTAAGAAATGATTGTATGGACCATTTCCTAAGGAAATGACTGTCCTGCACCAACCTCCAAAACAAACCATTCTTCGAAACTGCTCACAACTGTGAGCTTCGAAAGAATGATTGTCCGGCTAGGCAGGCCAGTCTTTTTGAGTAACCCTCAAGAAGAGAGACTACCCTAGACCATTCCCCATGTTAACCACAATGGGAAATAATTGTCTATGGTACATCAACAATCCATCGAACCATTTTCATTACGAAAATGACCGTTAGATCTGGACCATTTTCTGAACTGGAAAATGCATGTTTGTCAAAAATCTCAAACCACTTTTCGAACTGGAAAGGAACTGCTTATCCTGGACCATTTTTCGAACTGAAAAATGATTGTCCATAAATCAATAACACATCAATGCTCCCTCCCAAACTGGGAGTCATCTCTTCCTTTTTCAATAAGGAAGTCATCTCCACGAGCTCCATCTTGAGTATGCAAACTCTTTCACCTTGGACAAAGTCTTTACCAAAATGTCTTCTTATCTTCTCATCTGTGGAGATATATATATTGGAGAACCACTTCTCTTTTCTAGACTTCATCATGGAGAATGTAATGCTTGATCTCAAATGTACTTCGGTAACATTGGTTTTCTCTAAAGGCTTCATATATCTCTGATCAATATAGTATATCATTATTGGATTCCTCTCGGTTTCCTGCTAGCTCATAACATCGTGGCTGATCAGGGGATCAAATTTTGCTCAAATTTCAAAGTGCTTGGAATGCGACGAAAATAGTGTCATTGCGTCCGTCTCGTCTTCCTGATTCCGACGGTATATTTACTTTGTCAAATGGACTCTGTATGGAGAACATATTGCGATCTGTTCGTCAAGCCAAACAGGCAAAAAATTTGATGTTGAATGTACCAGTCCGTACAGTCTGACGTGGCAGGACCATACAGACCGTACGACCGTACAGTGGTGATGTGGTAGATGTTGATTGGTTGGAAATTGTCGAATCTGGGAGCGACACGTGTCAGTTGGATGGCAAATGGTATAAGGACACGTGGCCCAATCCATGGGCGCCATGTGTCACTCATTATTTGGTTTATATGGTTATGTAAAATTTATGGTGGAGTCCGCGGGGTTCGACCCCCGGACCTCCCACACCTCAGAGCGCCTTCGCACGACCGCCCAACCAATAGACCACAAGTGTTGCTTATTATGTATAGGCATTTAAAACTATTTAAAGTTACATATTTGTATATTGGGCGGGGGGTCGGG
>SNQJ01S0090378.1:10979-33443 GCA_010110895.2 Picea sitchensis | reverse complement strand
TTCCATGCTCTGAAGTTAGAAGTTCCATCTAACTTGTTTTCTTACTTCATAGAGTAAGTCATGGCTGCTTTGACTTGGTCAACCCTAGATTTGACCAAAAACTCAAACTTGACGTCTTGGCTTGTTGAGAGTACCAAGAGGTGTGCTAGGCTAGGGTGCACTGGTCCATCTAGAAATTAGGTCAATCCCTTCACTTAAGGTTCCTCAATGATAGGGTTAGGTTTTCTGCAACTGCACCTGCTAGTAACCCTAGCGGCAATGCTTTAGTAATTGCTCCTACTAGAAACCCTAGCGACAGTTCTTCAATGAGCTTAATATCCTTATGGCTATGCGCCCTTCTGGTGGTTAGACTGGATGAAGGAGGAATGGGCCCATAACCTGTTAGAATATGATGGATTGTGCTCATTTTACCATAGACAATATCACTATTGTCACCCAACCATAGGCCGAAGCCACCCTTCGAGCACCTTAGCCTTGACAGAGAATCATTCTGGAAGCAAACCCTAGGCTAGATAGACAAACAAAGGGTAGTGCACCTTTATCCAAGGATAGCGCACCAAACAAGAGCTGATCAGATAGTCCAAACCATAACCAAGAGATAGTCCAAGCCAAAACGTAATGTGCTAGTTGCAGTAGCTGCAATGGAAGCTCTCCTCCAAACTTGCACACAAACTGGCTAACTACAATGCGCACAAGTGAGCTTTGCAGTTCTAAGAACGCCTGCCAGAATGAAGACTAGCCTCCTGTATTTATATTGATTCTGGCTAACTGCCTGGGACGAATTCTCATTCTAGGTGCTTATTTACTTAGTATATAATATTTCTTCTGGTGGACTTCTTCTCTTGTAGGCTAATAACCTAATACCAATTATCCTCTTGAGTTGACTTGTCTTCTAGGGTTATTAGCCAACTCATTATGGTTTCTTCTTGCTTCCTGAAATATTCTATTCTCTTCAGGTTTACACATGGAGGTAAATACCTCCCGCAACTACCATAATATCAACAGAACCCTCTCTACAGTTTCCTCACTCTTTCCTCTAGTGATATCATGTCTAATAATTCAAGGCTTCACCCCCACAGTGAGTTGTTGGAAATCTAAACAATAATACATTTACATTGTACACATGCCATAGCATGGTAATCATAATTAATGATTAATTACAAGCTGGGGGAAACGGGGGTGTTACAATAGATCTCAAACCCACCTTTGTTTATTGGTTGGATTCCCCTTGCTACTTTATTATTCCTTGTTCTTTTTATTTTCCATTTTTTGTTGTTTGTTATTGTTGTTCTATAAAGTAAATTGACAATTTTGGTAAGGTTAACCTTAAGGTTAAACATTAGTATTAGTTTCATTTTTAAATATCATTTATAGTTTGTCCCTTTCTTATCAAATAATTTATAGCCCACTAACAAAGGAACTAGTTGAAGCTCTCTTGCACATGGAAACTATGTGTCCCACAAAAAGCTTCAACCCTATTCCTCTAGGTTGTATAATATATTCTTATTCATTTTTATTTCTTTAAACTTTGTACGTGTTGTGATACCCGAGTCAAATGTTTAAACTTTGTAAGTGTTGTGATGCACGAGTCAAAGGTTAAAGGTGAGTAAGCCTATGATTGGGTGATATTTGGGTTTCCATGCCATGATACCTACTATGGTTAATTCCAAGTTTAGTGTGGAGGGTGAACTGGTACTAATATTATTTTTAGATTTTTGTGCTAATTTTCCATTTTTAGGTTGTTTCCCCTAAAGGGACCCACACATAAAACCCAAAAAACATTGCATAAAAACACATCAGAAAAAAAAAATCAAAAGCAAGGATTCATCCTACCATAGAAAATTCTTATCTTTTAGTAGAAAAACACACACACACACATAGTTTCATTTCCCATTGACCAAGAGACATGCTTCTGAAAGAAATATGTGATCTCACCACACCAATGGTTTGGTATTTATTTTAGTTTTACATTGTCAATTTATAGAATTCTAAGAGTCAAAGCTAGGGAATCCCCCACAAGAGCCCCTCGTAGGCTGGATCTCTTTTTTATTAATTAAATGAGCATTTTTCGAGTTAGTCTTATTTGATAATTTGATGGTTTCAAACATTAAATGTATTAGCTTGGACATGAATAATACTCTTCTTGGGTACGCCCAACTAAACTCCTTTGAGGGAGTTTTGGATCTCTTCATTTGCACAGGTATCATTATTCCATCAAAATGGTGTTAAAAGCTTGAAAGTGCTAGTGATGAGAAGGGGCCAACTCTTCCCTCTCTAAACTACATGGGGCACTCATTGTTTTGACCAAGTTAAGTACACAAACTCACCTTATTTATACCAAGTGATGATCTCATACTATGAGATAAAAGGTGTGAGCCTAAATGGGAGGACCTTCAAATGCTATGGTATCCTTGATTGCATGATTATCTAAGATAAAATTTTATAAAATTTACATGGTTAATATGTCATCCTTCTATTAGTCCACCCAATGCTTACCAAATTGATTTAAACAACCAAAGAAAGGATTTTTTTGGACTTGTTTAGAAAATTGATTTCCAACCGTGTCAATTTGCTCTGAAAACTATGCCAAAATCCTTAGGAAATTATAATTATAATTTTCTGAAGTATTTTCCATCCCTCTTACTCAATTTATTATGGCTATAGAAACGTATTAGCAAGATAATTTTAACTTATAGATTTAAGAAATATAACCCAGCTTAACTCTTTCATTGTCCGGTCCACTTCCCAACTTGTGTTAGACTGACTTCCAAGCTTATTTTGGTGTAGATGGATTATTGTTCACATCTATTATTTATTGTCTAAAATTTCCAATTATATTGAAATATATGGTTGTAGGTATTAGCTGCTAAATTAACTCAATTTTAATGCACATTTGCATAAACAAATCACGTTAAGTCATCCTAGACTTTGGTGGACCTCGAAAGTCATTTTGGTTCAATGTTCCAAGCTTATAAGGGAGCAAACATATTTTTATTCATTCTTATTAGTTTGTTGGCCTAAAAAATCAATGATCTTATTTTCACATTCATTACACACAATCACCATTTCCTCACCTTTTTATTCGTCCGGGGAGTTGAGGGAGGAAAATACCCAAGCTGAAAGTTCTTAAGAGATTTTGCACACGAGTCCCTCACCTCTCCTTATTCCCCTTTTCACCATCTTGGACATAGGACCATCAAATAACCGACTAGTAGTCTTTTCCTTAGGTCGAACTACCAAAGAGATAATAATTGAATCAACCATTGGAGAGTGGAATCCATCTCAACATATAGGTTTTGCTTATAATGGTTACAAGGACTAAAAGAGGCTATCATACATGCCTTTATATGGTAAATTTGCACCTTTAGATTTTGGCATTTGAAAAAAGAATTTTAAATTTATTTTTCTACAATTTTTAAATATTCAATCTCTTAATTTAGGCATTTGAAAAAAGAATTTTAAATTTATTTTTCTACAATTTCTAAATATTCAATCTTTTAATTTTGGTATTTGAAAAAAGAATTTTAAATTTATTTTTCTACAATTTTTAAATATTCAATCTCTTAATTTTGGTATTTGAAAAAAGAATTTTAAATTTATCTTTCTACAATTTTTAAATATTCAATCTCTTAATGCGATCAATTTTAGTTTTATTTCACTTTCTTTGGAAATCAAAACTAAAAATAAAGTTTAAAATAGGAATATTAAGAAAAACAAAATTGTACCTTAAGACACATATTTATTTTTTTTGTACTGGGGGAATCGACAACTGGCGGTTCTCGTACTCGCATGACACGGGGTCAATCCCCGTTGGTTACCACTATAACCCCAGGTGCAATCACCCAGCCCGCAAGAATGGCGCACGAGTAAATCCGAGAGTAAATCCGGGTGAGAATCGAACATGAGACTTTATTTTACAAATTTCCTTCCATTTACACGGCACTTGCCAATCCGTCTACTCCCATGCGGGCACCTTTAAGACACATATTAATGAAGTATAGAAATCATTATTAAATTTACAAAGAAATGAGGATGCTGGAAGTAAAACTGAATTTACAACTCTATTGATACCCAGTATTTTATTTTTCATAGTTGTGGGATTGGTTTATGCACTATTGATGCCTAAAATTACTAATTATTGGAAGATGGTTTAATCCAGGATGTACATGCGAGTATGAATATTGAACTTTCAGTCAATGGTTCTATATAATGAAATATAAATCAAAACCACTCAATCAAGTCATGGTAAAAATGGCCATGTATGACCAATGACTTCCCCTCTAAAGTAGCTTTAGCATTTTGTTCACATTTTTGAAAAAAATAACTTCTTCTTGAAACCTTTCTTAGGGTTGTTCTACAATATTAGTTTGTTCTTCTTGACGATGCCTTAGTTGAACCATTGTAATTTATATTTAATTAATGTTTTCAAAACTAAACTATAAATCATATTCATGACATGCCATAGCTATTGAATTGATGGAGACAAAATTAATGTTGTTTAAAACAATATTCATGACATGCCATAGTTATTGCATTGATGGAGACAAAATTAATTTTAACCTTAAGTTAAATTATCTCATTAAATTATCTCATGCAAATTTTAGTTAAATTATCTCATGCAAATTTTAGCCTCAAGTTAAATCACAATGGGAACTAAACGTAAACTATCTTCCAAAGTAATATTTAGAGAAGTAAGGTCTCCATCTCTCACCAAGTTTTTTTTTCATAGCATGCATAGTTAGAAGAGAATAGTTGTTTTTATAGAAGAACAAAAGAATGCCTTTTATAAAAGGGCATTGTTAATCGATCTTTCCTTCAAAACAAACACTATGTCCAATTTTTGAATGTGTTTTTGGAAAATAAATTACTGGCAGCATTTTTGGTAATTATATTCTTTTTAGATTTAATATTTTTGAGTATATCATTGAATGGTTTTGCAAGTCGATTTTTAAGTTAGTTCTTTAGTAACTAGAAAAAATTAGTAACACATTTTTTTTAATAAATTGAAGTATTTGTGTTTATAAATAAAAGAAATTCTTTTAAGAACTAACATAGATCCATCTCAACCTTGAATTTTACCTTTTGTACATATCATATTACCCTTAATACATTAATTTTATCCTTCTCCACACATAATAAATTAGCATTAACACTCAACCGTCAATAAAATAGAAAACATACAAAATAATAAATAACTTTTAATTTTAACTAATCGAAAACTCAAATAGTAGAGTTAAAGTTTTACAAAGAAAAAATGAACATGGAATTTCCCTACACTTCCCATCATTGTCACATAGACCAACTCTCCCTCTATATTTTTATCTCCCCCTTCAACAAGTCACGTTAATAGGAAATTTATGTACTACCCTAAAATAAGTCAATGTAAATTAATGATTTCTTGTTCTTCCCTCAAATAAGTCAATGTAACACAACGTTGAAGAAGACGGCGAACTAGGGTTTCTGCAGATCCTTGCGGTGAGGGAGTTCAGCAATGGCCCCATCGGGGCATCCTCCACCCAGCGGAGGAGGGACGACGAGCGGCTCTTACAGTCGGGCTACAGCCGGTGTTAATGACGCGGAAAGAACCAAAAGGCCGGCCTTTGAGCCACCGCCAGGCATACACTCGACCCTGTGGGAAGAAGGCGTATCCAAGGACCGCGAAATGGAGATCGATCATGAAAAGGCAGCCTCAGCCTCCACTGCGGCCGCTCCATGGAAACCTGGTAAGTGCATCCCACAAGCTCCACAAGCCCCAAAATATGTGATTAGTTCTGCGCATTGAAAAACCAAAACAATTTATGAGACTTCGCGTAGCGGAGCCAGATTTTTAGGGCTATGGCCTCGGAGAGCGAATCGATCATTTTGGATCCGATCTTAGCAGTGGAAACAAAGGTCACAATTTTCTTCGGATCCAAAGGCTTCTTCACAATCATCTTTTACAATCTGGAGGACAAGGATTGGATCTTTGAGAGTGGGTCATATTTCTACAACTCAGCGGGGCTATATCTGCGATACTGGACAGAACACTTCTCCCCGGAGAAAGAAGGCTTCACAACTGTTCTAGTTTGGATTAGACTATATTCTCTTCCCTTGGAATTCTGGCTGGAGGAGGTCCTTTTAGGTATAGGCAACACCATTGGTATATATGTCCGTCGTGCGAGGGCCACGCAGGCCGGAAGCGTCACACTCCTATACGCGCATCTGCGCGTCCTATGCGGAACATAACCAAAGCACCACCGGTCCATCGTTACGGAATATCAAGGCGAAATTTGGACCCAAACCATTGACTATGTAGGCGCGATGCGATTCCGGTGCCGGCGATGTGAGGCATGGACATCTATTGATACTTATAGCTTCGGCCTGAAGAAACCGGACGGCAATAATGGAATAGACGGCTTCACCCAAAACCACGGGGAAAAGTGACCGGGGAGCTAGAAGACAACCAACTCGGGTAAAACGCCGGAACCCTCACAAATGTCGGCTTCATTACCACCGAGATAACTTTGAAAATCGGTGAAGAACCCCCACGCATGGAAATGGACCTTTCTTAGGACAACATATCGCATCCCTCAACGGGGGATGACCAACATCCTCGGGGCAGAGGATAAATTCCATAAAGCGGCGACCGAGGGAAACCCATAATCACGGTGCAGTATAAAGCGAATATGGACCTAGAAGAGCGGATCTAGCGAGTAGACACCAGAACACCTTAGTTGTCGCATTATAGGCAATTGAAACTCTTCACAATTCCGAGGATCAGGCGCGAAAGGTGCACCAGGTCTGTCTCAGTTCCCTCTGTTGGATCTTACGGCGAGCCAATCAAAGATCTAGGAATCAGCGATCAATCAAAGCGTTAATGAAACCCGAGGAAAAGGCGAAGAGGACGAAATCCATAATAAGCTCATACAAGAGATTGGGCTTCGCCAGTTGGTCGGGTCAAATTCACCTTATCTCGGATAGCTTCCCCTCTAACCCCCGCGTCATCATGAAGATCATCTCTTGGAACTAGAGTCTCAATGGTAGCAAGCACAAAGCATTGTAGCGATATGATCGTAAGCGAAGACGACATAGTCCTTCTCTGCAGGAAACAAAATGCGCCTTAGAAGACGTGGATAAATTACTCCACTACTGTTGGAAGCAAGGGGCGGTTGTTGCGATCGACATGTAAGAGCGCGTGATCTGGCTATGCCCTACGGAACCTTTGGATCTACTCTGCTAGAAACTTTATAACCCTGCGAGGGTCCATCCAGCTGCGGTCACGGACTCGCCGGCTCGAACCAGGCAGGACATTTAACCAATATCTATGGTCGATAGCAAGGGAGAAAAGCGACTTTCCCTCACGAACGTAGTTTCTTAGCGGCCCTACATCAACACAACAAAATGGATCATAGGAGGGACTTCAACCTCATTGGATGCGGAAGAGAAAAAAGTGGATCAAGAGGCGGACCAAGAAATGCCTTCAACAACTTTGCCGATCTCCATGGCCTCATCGACCGGACACCAAAATGGCATGTAATACTTGGACTAATCGGGCTTGGGCATTCATCCCGGATGGCACGCAGAAGCTTGACCCCGATTCCTCATCTGGGACTCCCTTATGATGGGCGGCTTACGGACATGGAAACCTCATCTTGGATATCCACGGATCGGACCAGCGGCCCATCCCGATACGGATGAACCTTCCAGCGACAGCGGGGAAAGAAGCCCGCCAGTTGAGCAATTTTGGCTTACAGCCACCACGATTTTTCAAACCAACATTCAAAGGAAGGTGGAGGGAGGCAGAATAGCGAGAGGAACAAAAATGTTCCAGTTTCAACAGCGACCAAAAATTTGAAAACAAATCCTGAAGCGGAATAAGAACGCAGCCGGGGACATCTTTGCCGAGGCCAAAGCGATTTGGCAATGGCATGAAAGAAATCCAAGAAGCGGATCGAACTTCGGGGGTTTACCTCGGATCTAAAGAGAGCGAACAAGTCATCCAGCAACAATTAGCGGCCCGAGAAAGCCGAAGAGATCCTGCGTGGCGGAAATCAGCAGCATCCAGCTCAGGAAGGCAAGTAACACTAGAATTCTTCAGGATAACTAGAGTTCAAAAGTAATACCAATAGAATCACTTGACGATCTCGACCAATGGCGAACCCTGCACTCACATGGCGACATGGAAAGATACGGTGGATATGCTCGGACCCTCCTCCACCGAAACCTATCGAGAATAGGGAATGAAGCCATGTAAAATAACCGGCATGTGCCAACTCTGCGTTTTAGCGAGGTGAGCAGCCCTTTCGCCCATCTCCCGGAGAAGTTGACCAATGATCAGATACTCCTAAAGGCAAAGCCGGGGCGATGGCTTCGCGATTGACTTCTTCCACGATTGTTGGCCAATGATTAGGCACGAGGTTTGGGAGATCCTGGAGGATGCCCGAGCTTCTGGACATATTCTAAAAGCTCTAAACTCAAATTTCCTGGCGTTAATACCCAAGGAGGGACAGGCGTAGAACCCTCAGCAGTACCGGCCAATAGCGCTTTGCAATATAATCTATAAACTCTTAACAAAGATCATAGCCAGTAGACTCAAGCCCATATTACCGACTATCATCTCCCCAGAACAACCAGGCTATGTTGAAGACCAACAAATAATGGAATGACGTCATCCTCGCCCATGAAGTAGTCCTCTCTCCGAGGAAAACTAAAACTCCGGGTATCTTTGCTAAAGCGGACATCTCTAAACTTTTGACAAGCTGGTGGAACTATATCGACCATGCTTTGCAGCTTCGGTTTGATCAAAATTGGGTCACCACCAGATCATGAACTTAACCTCTTCCGACTTTCTTTTCATTTTAGTCAACGGCATCCCTCGCTGCCTTCTCACCCCTCAAGAGGTATCGAACAAAGCTGACCCTCTCCCCTTTCTCTTCATCATTATAGTGAGGGCCTTGGGCGTTCCATCAAAGCGCTATTGCTGAAAATCGCCTCAAAGGTCTACCCTTGCACGGTATTCATCCTCCCATTTCACATAGTCAATTTGTAGATGACTTCGGCACTTATGAAACCCCCACGGTTTGTGAGGCTAATGCCATCCTTGACATTCTCCACACCTTTGCGGAGGCTTCAGGGGCCGGAGTGTAGCGGAAAAATCCCAAATTTTTCTTTTTCAATTCTCCCCCCCCGTCCAGCATACATAGCTTAGGTATCCTCGGCTTTAACAGAAACTCCCTTCCGTCCAAATACCTGGTTATTCCCCTAATAGACAATCCTCTCCGCTCTTCTTGGAGGCATCTCCTCTCCTCCTTTACTTTCATGACTTTCCTCCCTAGACCCACCGAGGCTCTAAATCGCCTGGTAGTCTTGTCACTCCACCGGGCGTCCTCAGGGCCTTACCCTGGCCTTCTCTTCGATGGTAGCTCCAAGAAGTGTCCTCTCTTTCATCCAAAACTTACAGAGGAACTTTCTGCAGCGCAGCTTCAACTCACAGAAGAAGATAGCGCTTGTCAGTTGGGATAAACTCTGCAAGCCCAAAGCTCAGGGCGGACTGGGACTACGTGACCCCCTCACTATGAACAAAGTCCTCACTGCAAAAAATCTGGTGGCGATGGCTCCGAAGCAACCTCGGGACCTATGGGCCAAGTTACGGAGGAAAAGTACACACCTCATGTAAGCGAAACAAAACCTTATAAGATGGATAGAGCAACCACGGCTCTTTAATCCCAGACGGCTGACAAAAGCGGAACAAACAGTGATCACCCAGCTGCAGGAAATGTTTGAATGGAGAAGCGGCTCTCTTAAAGGCGGGACTCTGGCGGCAATGGCTACATTTGTAACGACTGAAGTGGAGGCAATATCCCCAAATGCTATTACCGCGGAGTCACGAACCCAGAGTGGTGGGTGTGTGACTCCTCCCCGAAGACAAATTAATGAATTTGGCACGGACAAAGCGGCAAATCTGGGCC
Source organism: Picea sitchensis (assembly GCA_010110895.2). Taxonomy (NCBI): domain Eukaryota; kingdom Viridiplantae; phylum Streptophyta; class Pinopsida; order Pinales; family Pinaceae; genus Picea; species Picea sitchensis. The sequence goes on along the minus strand of SNQJ01S0090378.1, from coordinate 23,496 downwards.
GATCCGGGTGAACAGGCAACTGGCGGAGAGATCGCTCCAAAGGAGGATTCTCGGTGGAAGGAAGGATAATATCTCGAGATGACCACATCACCCACAAGGCACTTCGATCTTGAGGAAGCTTCTCTCTCTTGAGCAGTGCTTGTAATGCACTCTGGCTGGATCACGGGAATGCCGGCGTGGCAAAATCACCCTCTCTTTCTAAACGTATCTCACTCCGGCATCCTCACTTGGGACACTCTCTCAAAAAGAGGCTTTACTGGACCCTCCATCTACGCCTTCTATGGCGAGAAGAGACTATCGTCACCTTCCGAACTGTGCTCTTACGTACGGCTAGGATCAAGTGGCTATGACATCGCTTCATGAATCGACAAAGAGAAAGCGTGCTCATCACCATCCCTTGAGATGGAGAAGTCAAGCCTTCGATCCCCTCCTCAGCAGGATAGCAAAGCGTCCTCGGGCTTCATCGCTTTGTGGAGATACGGAAAAAGAAGCGGAGAACAGAAGAATCTTCTGTAAGCTTTTATAACCACGGAAATCTTGTTGTGACAATAAAGTATTCACATCCTGGAGATCCATAGCCGCAACGGACCCGATTCTTAGCTGCCCGGTGAACTCATCATCCTCGATTATTGGCAACCCCTCCCTTTTTCCCCTCCTTCCCCATGCAGCGGTGAGCCCTTCGTCTTGAGTCCCCTCCTTCCCTTCTTAAAACTCAATTTTTGATGGAGCTTCAAAGGTAATCCTGGAAATGGCGAGGTATGGAGCCGTCATTCGTGACCATCTTGGTCACATTCTCTCAATCGCTGCAGGATCTTTGGGGCACACAACTAATACTTGTGAGCTTTGAGGGCTTCAGGTCAGTGCACTTTTCTTAAAGGCACCGGATATAACAACTTAATTGGTGGAAAAGCGATTCAAGTCATCCTCGGCATTTTCAGCGCATCCTGAGAGCAAACCCGGACAAAGTCCCTGCAAGTTGGAAGCTCTCTAACGGTATCTCTGCTCTCAAATTCAATATCACCAACCTGGCTTTCATCCCTTCCCCATGTCGAAGGCAAACCGCTTGACCGAATTAACCAACATTGGAACCTACTTGAAGCGGGACCCGGATCTCTTACATCTACGCGGATCGAGCATCCTATTCTCAACAGTGCATTACGCCAAAACCTTCCTGTGGACTTACCCGGATAGGAGGGTGCCATCGTGGAACCTGGCGGAAGGATGGAGAGGGATGGCCAGTGAGAACGCGAGCCATGCGGCTCGTGCCTGCGGCCGTCTTGGGGGTTTTATTTTACTCCGTGCGAGGAAGCGTGCGCGCCTCCTCCTGTGCGGAAGCTCTTTGTATTGCATCATCGCACGTGATCTCTTGGCATTTACATTACGACCCGGTGTGGTCTCTTCGATTGCTCTGCGTTTTTCGCGTGTCACGGGTATTTTGTCCATTTCGCCCAGCTCTGCCGGATCCCCTGCCGAAGCGGAGTCGACTCATGCCACCATATGTACCGTATCGTCCTCGTCCGGGGCTCTCCGCCGCTTGGCTGGCAAATCTACCGCCCTCTGATCTACTGCGGTCTCAACTGGGACAGATTGGGCCATAGTGGACACCCAACTGGCCTCTGCACAACTTTGTTAAGCGTCAAGCATTCGGCTCCCTCCTTCGCTGGCCATCCCGATGAAATATACGCCGGGCGTCTACCTCCTTACGCTTGGGAGCGATATGTCATTCTCGGGGAGTGGATTTTGGGTGCGAAGGTGTCGGCGACCTTCAATTCAGCGTCAGTGAGATGGAAGGGGCGCCTCCATTCTCCTCGACTCACGGCCAATCCCTCTCGGTCGCTGGGCATTCCGGAGCGGCGTACCGAGACCCTAGCGATTAAGGGCAATGGCCGAAACCACCTCGGTGCGAGACTTCCGACTCGAAAGGGCCGGAAGGCCACCCTGGAGCCATGACGCCTCGCGGTGACTTGTGCTGTGAAATCAAGGGCGGCCTTGAGGCGGTAATCTTGAGCTTCGACAATGTATGACGGCAAAGGCAAACCTCCAGTGCGCATTGACGACAATTATAGCGCCATGGACATGCAATGGACCGGTGGGGACTTTGTCGGTGAGGAACCATGGGTTGGCACTCTGCCCAAGTATGTTCAGACTACACTGTGTTTGTCCCCTACTTTGGTTCTGGTGGTTCTCATGGTAGTTAAATTTCTAGTTATCTTTAGCATTGTCAAGAACAGTTTATACTCCTTTTTGGTTATCTATGGTTGGCTGGACTGGTTTCTCCTCCTCACAGGCGATTCAGTAATTGCAACCTTTTAACTCTGTCTATGTACTTTGGAACCTGGTTCACGAGAGGACTCTTATAGTAATACAAAATCTTGTACAAAAAAAAATAAAGTCAGTAACCAAATTAATGATTTCTTGTTCTTCTAGTCAAGGAGAATGGAGTAGGTCTACATGTATTTCTCATAAATCTCCCCTAGTGCACTTGAACAACCCTCCATTGATTTTTATATATATGGAATAGTTAAATAAATTGCAAAATCATGTTAATAGTTGAAAAACATTTTCAACATTAATGGTGTACCATTTTTAACACATGATCTCTAATGTGGGTAGATTTTAATAGCTCCATTGAACCACAACCTCTTCTATATGTCCACAACTTTTAGTAAACTCATTGTAAATTGGAGAAAAATTGGGAAACTATTTTCGATTAAAAGACTACAAACTTTTTTTCAAAATCATCTAATTTTAGCAAGGGTTTTTAGTTAATTACTAAAAATGCCTCCAAATAGTGACGGTTCTATAAATACCGTTGTCAATTTTTTCTTATGAATTATTAAATCTATTGTGATATGTTTAGTCACAGTCATTATTAGTTCGATCTAGCTCAAGTGGTTGTGAGAAGAAGTATTATAGTCCTCACCTTGGATCAATTTTATTGTTTTGTCTCATCTTGGTTATTATCTTGGTTGGCCCATGTCATTTTTGTTTTGTCTCTTTTTTCTTCTCGTTTTCTCTTTTTGTTCTTCTCTTTTCATCTCCCTTCATTGTTGAAGGGCCTATGATTTAGACAAAACGTTTTGTGATGGGAAATATAGGAATCCAAAATGTCAAAAAAATTACCAACATTGATTAGAAGTTACTTTATAGTAATAGAGGTGTTGAGTTCATTGTGTTGTTGTTTTCTAGTTATATTTTTTCAAATGCATGTAACTTAAGCTACAAAATAATTTTATTGTATGGCGTGCATTTCTCTTAAGTTATAAAAGTGAATCACTCTTAAAGTAACTTTATTGTTCCTTTTTTCTTATTATTTTCATACAACTTAGAAGTTATAAAAGAAATTTATTAGCAAAGCCATATCATACAACTTAAGTTATAAAAAGAAATTTATTGTAAAAGCCACTCTCTCTTATTTTATAAAAGTGAGTCATTTAGCTTATAGAAGTAATGTATTTTTAAAGGTGAGCTTATAGGATAATTAGAGGAGAGAAAAAAATTATCTTTACAACCCAACAACATTTTCATGCACCCATTTCACGGTGGGCCAACCTCTACCTACCATGTGGCACATTTGATACCATTTTGGCATTTTATGCCTTTCTTGAAATGGACATAACTTTATCATCCAAAGTCTATTTTCAATGTCATTTTTCTAAACTACCAATTTTTCTGATTTATTTCCATATAAACCATCAATTTCTACATTTAGAGCCATCTTACTTTCATATTGTAATATGGTCAATCCAAGTGAGATTCTACTTACTAGTACAAACTACTTATTATGGAAATCTCATAAGGGGATTTACTACAAAGTATGAGACTTTAATAGGTTACCATGAGAACATAAATCCCCCCTAGTCAACCATGAAAGAGATCCAAGTGAGAACATAAAAATGATGAAGCATGTGGATTGATAGGCATGTCAATTTCTAGATATTTATAGTTTCACCTTCGAGGAATTGAAACCCCAGATGCAACTTAGTAAAAGTTGGAAATTACGTTTGGTAAATACAATGAAATTTGAGCCTTCCAACTCATAAATCAATTGATTATTTGATTCCTAGTGATTTCTCTTGCATTGAGGTTTTCTACTTAAGTTTAAGACACTTAGACTTGTACTTGTAAAATGTAAGATAAAAAAGGAAGATGATCAACTCGTATATGTTATTCTTGCTACATTGGAAATTCCTAATTCTTTGTGTATCTATTTTTCACTCCATCAAAGAAGAACTTATTAGGCAAGGGGATACTTACAAAATGCCCTCTTTTGAAGCCTTTTGTAATTCTCTCATTAGAGAGCAAGATGAGATTTTGCATCTTGGAATTGCAAGTACATCTAACAAAGCAATAATGGCACAATAGAAGCAAGGTCCCAAGAATATAAAAAGCAGCGTAATCACAACAACAAATAATACAAGGGTCGCAAACCCTTTTAGCCAAATCCTACTCCTAATGGTGATAAAGGAACTAAATTAAAGGTTAGGAAGACTAAGAGACATTACAATTTTTGTGGGTGAAATGGTAATATGGAATCTAAATATTTCAAAAAAATAGAATCCTTAGAAGCAATAATGAAGAACAGCAACATCAATCTTGATCCTTTTTCTAACTCTTCTTCTCATGGACATGTTCTTTCTACCTCTATTTTTTCTTTCAATGTAACATCTACTTCTTCTTCTAATCAGTGGATTATTGATTGTGTAGCATATTATCATATGGGTAAGGATAAAGCTATATTTTATAATATTAATTAATGTAACACCAAAAAAATATTTATTGGTGATGATAGATCTCTAACTGTTGTAGGGTCTAGAGCAGTTCAACTGTATGATGGCCACTTTAATAATATATTATGTGTTCCAAGTCTTTCTTGAAAACTTCTATCAATGTATTAAGCCATTCACTCAAGTGACACAAAACTATATAATTTTCACCTCACTAAGTTGTAATCAAGGATTTAAAGGATCCCAAGGATATATTAGCAGCTCGAATTGTTAACAATATTACTAGGTTGTATAGATTTGACAAATTTGGGTCATCGTTTCCCTTACTTTTTATTGCTCATAGCAATGATATGAGCAAACTTTAGCATAAGCAATTAGGTCTTTTAAAATATTGTTAATTACAACAACTATGTAAACATCATATCGACATTGGTCTTCCTCTCATTTCTTGTAGATATTGTGTTTGTTATCATTGTGTTCTCGAGAAATCTCATTAGGATAGTCTTAACAAATGTTCCTCTTAGCATGCATCAACCCTCTTCTAGCTTGTTCATAGTGATTTGTGTTGTCCATTGTCTTATATTTTGTTCTTTAGGTTCAAGTATTTTTTAACCTTCATTGATGACTTCTTGATACGCACTTGGGTTTATTTTTTAAAACTTAAGACTGGAGTTTTTGACATGTTTATAGCCTACAAGGCCCTTGTAGAAAAACAATATGGACATCAAATTCAAAAGTTAAGAACAAATAATGGTGGTGAATATGTTAACAACAAATTAACAACTTACTACACTACACATGTGATTTATATGTAACTTATTATTCCATACATACCCATGGGGTCTTCACTCCATGAACCTGTGACATAGCACGTGCGGTTCATGTGATATTAAAGAATACCCCTAATTTCACTAGATATTAACAAATACCTCCCAAAATTATTTTGTTGGACCCCCTCCCAATACATCTTTTCAATAATAATAAAACCCTATTTTTACTAGGTACTCCTTTTTATACCCTCCAGTACCAATAAACCTCCTTGTACCTTGCATCCCTCCCCGATGCCTACAATATATTGAATTTATTTTTCACAAATTTAAAACCCTATTTATGAACGTCATAAGATATTGGTCAACACGTTGAAGCCCCCATATACATACCACAACAAAATGGTGTTTCTAAGAGGAACAGTTGCACATAATATAAAATAAATGAAAACTTGTATGATCCAATCTAAGAGATTAAGTCCTCATTTTTTGGCATAAGCTATTAATTAGGATAATTACATAATTAATTACACTCCCACAATGGATTTAAAAGAGATACCACTAGAAGAAGCATGGAGTAACATTAAACCATATAGAATCCACTTTTGTGTTTTTGGTAGTGAATCATGGACTCATGTTCCCAATCAGAAAAGGAACATATTATTACAACTAACTAACTAACTAAAGAATTTTTGTTTCCAATAAAATGCATTTATCAAATAAAATTATTACTTTTAATTATGTTAGAAGTACAATGTTAACTAAAATGTCATCTATAAAAGATGTTTTTGAGACATTATCAAAATACATACCCCCATAAAAATAAAATAAATACAAATAAATAAATAAAATTTAAAAATTGGTTTCTCTATCCTCACCAATATCAGTAGAGGGCTTTTCATTGTGCTTTGGCTTGCTAGAAAATGACTATCCATCCCTCTTCCCCTCACTATACCAGTGATTGTTTACCTTTTGGATGATCAAAGAGTCATCAAAACCTTATGAGGATACCCCCATTGAGTTGTAAGTCATCCAAAAAGGATGTCCCCCCTTTTTTCTCCCACACCACTATTTTCCCTTTAATTTTTCTCTAGAGACAGAGCCAATGATGCCTTATGAGGATACCACATCGAGCTTTACCTTGTTGGAAAGAAACCATCCTCCCTCTGCCCTATGCCCCATCATCCACCATTTTCCCTTTTTGGTCTAGAGGATGGAGTCATTGGTGAGGGGACCCTCACCAAATTCTACTCCATTTCCTATCGTAACTCCCTTTTCATGCCCATGCTTCCCCATTTCAAAGATATGCATGTCAAAGAATAATGAAAGAAGCAAAACAAGTATGCCACTAGAACTAGATCTTTCAATATCATAAGAGAATGAATAGATTGATGATCGTTGAGTGGACAAGGTAAAATTTAAGTTTCAAAAGACATTGATGAAATTAATATTGATTAGGAGGATGAGAAAAATGAAAGATCTTTTAATCTTGATAAACACCTAACTCTTAACCCTAAGCCCTGAATTTATAACCATTAACCTTTTAACTGTCAACCTTATTCATTAAGCCTCAACCCATCCCCTATCCCTTAATAAATGTTGGACTTGGTTCCTTTCCTAACCCCTTGCCTAACTCGGTAAAGGGATAATTTAAATTGTATGGTGCAAGATCTCGCTGAAAATCCACTGGTAAAATATATTGTTTTCCCGACACCTAAAGCAATCTATCCATATCCCTTAATACAGAAGGCCCATTAAAGAATAACTTTAAACTTATAACCCTTAATCTTTATTCTTTAATCCATAACTTTAAACCCTCATCTTTATTTATTAATTGATAACCCTAAACTTAAAAAAAAAAATCAATATAACATTAATCTTAATTCCTAAATCCTTAATTTTGAATTTTTAATAAAAAATTAACAATTTAATAAAAAATAGTTTTATTTTAATTTTAAATAAACTATATAATTATAAAATTATATATTATTATTAATTATTAAACCCCATTATAAATATAATGAAAAAAATTGTCCACAATTAAAGAAATTGAACACGTACACTTGAACACTTAAAGTTATTTATTTGTTTAAAAAATATCCCCTCAAAATGTGAATTATCAAATAAATGATGTGATACATTTGCATTTTTTTCAACATTTATATGTCAAAAATAGACATTTAATCTGTCAAAAAATAGACATTTAATCTATAAATAAAAAAACATTATTTTGAATGACGTTTCCTTTAGACTCCACTTCATTATGGGTCACAAAGAACTCCACTTATTTTTCATTCAACTTTCTACCCTTAAATGAAAAAGAGATTCGTATATTTATAGATATGAGAGTGATTGAATTTGACCAAATATTTCATGCACACTTCATTAAATTTTATAAATACTAAATAATCGATTATCAAATTTAATTTATTCATTGATCATCTTTAACTAAACCAATTTTTGCACTCTCACATCAATAAACTTCAGCTTTTCATCTCTATGTTTTGTTAGCTTTTATGTCGAAATTGTTAAATGTCAAAATAATTTTGCTTCAAAATTTTCATCATGTTGTTTGTGGAGTATAGAGCAGTTGGTGATGAAGTGTTTTATTAAGGTACTTTATTATGTGAAGTCATTGGTTCAAAACCTTATCTTACCTTGTGTGTCGTGTATGGGGCATCGTGGGCACACTTGAATGTTATAGTGGCATCGTGGGCACACTTGAATGTTATAGTGGTAGCAGTCAGATACCATTACTTTTGTGAAATAGTAATTTGAATTAAATGATTTTCCATTACCTTTTCCAAGTGGTCTCATTCAACTGCCATCTATCTCTTTTTAGAGAATTATCTAAACAATGTATACACTAACATAGATCTATTTTAATTCTATATCTATTAAATACCAAGAAGGATAAAAAACAAATTAAAATACAAATTTCTTTTTAGATAAATTTACACTAATATTCTTTTACCAAATATTTTATTTTACATTATAAATTTTATTTTGTTTTTTATTTATAAACAAAAACATTAGAATTTCCTTTATATATTAAATTATAAAAATACAACCCACTCTTCTCACTACAATCATTATTTTATTCTATTATATATATATATAATCATCCTTGACCTTCCTCTCTTCCTCATCATCTCCCTTTGTACCATATTGATACAATTACCCATATATACAATTAAAAAATGTCAAAGTAAAACCCACTTTACATGGAGGGTGATGAGCGAAATCCATGTGAAAGAATGTTAATGTCACCTTCTCATACTCCCATTACTTTGAGTGGACATGTTGGCACAATCAATACAAGGAGGTGTCAAATTAATGAGTCGTAATCTTTCTTGATTGGCTCCAATCAATGTCCATGCCATCTAAAATGGAGACAACGTTCAAACTTAAAATTCCAAGTTGGAGTTAATGTTTCAAAATTAATATCACCAAGAAAACATTAAAGATGTGTGTTCCCTAATCAACATTTAAGGATTAATATAATTTACATGATTATAAGATATCAATTACATATTAATCAATATCGTTATAAGATTTTAATATTTATGGATAGATATGATTTAAATTTGTATGATGATTTCATGGTTTAAAAAAATATATATTATTATTATTATTATTTCTTAAATGTGGATATTAGTTTGTAGTGAGTTAAAAAGTAGATAAACTTAATTTTTTATGAGTTTTATTTCCAGGGCTAAGTGATGTTCCACCTTGATTAACTTGCAATTGTTTTGCAAAGTGTGGAGGTTTAGTCTCCATCAATTATCAATTCTAATGGATTTTCATGGATGTCGTGGTAGCCCTCCTCAACTAGGTGCACCTTGTGTGAGCTTACCACACAGTGTCTCTTAAGCAGGTCAATCAGGTTGTTCCATCCCTCAACACGCCTCTCTCAAGAAGATCAATCATGTTGTCTCATCACTCGACAGGTCCCTTTCAAATAGACGAGAAAAAACACTGATAAATATATATTAATGAAAAGCGATCAATAACAAGTGTCATTTTGTTCATTTCACTCCATATTCATACAAAAAAAGCATCCACCAAACTCATCAAAAACATCTACCATTTATTGCCCATTTCACTCCATAGCACTTCTACAAAGGAGTCACAATGCACAAACCAAAATAGTGAGTAAAGAACATTAAAACCCCAATATTTCTTCCCTTCAAAACTTGAGCAAAACTAAGGATCTAGGTTAAATTTTCATCTCAAAAATTTCATTTATTTTCTTCTTATCTAATTAACTCAATCAAATATATTTTACATAAAGTGAGTTAAGGGTCTATATGTAAAATGGGTTAAATTTTCATATCAAAAATTCCATTTATTTTCATCTTATCTAATTAAACCAATCAAATATACTTTACATAGAGTGAGTTAGTCTATATGTAAAGTGGATTAAATTTTCATGTAAAAAATTCCATTTATTTTCATCCTATCTAATTAAATCAATCAAATATACTTTACAATGTAAAGTGAGTTAAATTTTCATACCAAAAACTCTTATCATATATTATTCAATAAAAAAAAATTGATTAACTAAAAAAATATAATAACTTTTACATCAATTTAAAATAAAATAAAAAATTAATACACAAAACTATGTGTCAAGATCCTACCTAATTGAATAAGCCAGATCGTACAATACTGTTCCACGAGGAATTAATTCCCTAAAATTAAGGGATTTTCATATAGGAACTTTTACATCAATTATAACCAACCAAACAATAACCAACCTAACAATTAATGGTTAACATCAATATTTTATGTTCTTATTACACTGCATTGTGTATCATGTCAGTTAGTTGGTGATGTAAGAGCAAATTGGTCAAGCTGCAAGAAATCATGCTTCAATCACCTGCCTCAAGAAACTAGTCCAGCTCTGGTTATAAAGATATGATCCAGCCTTGTTATAAAATGTATTTAAATATGTTTTTTTGGGTTGTTTGAAAAAAAAAAAAAACAAATTGATTTTTTTTTTTAATTATTTTAAGTTTATGGATTAACTTATTTTTTAAATTATTTTAAGTTTGTGGATTAACTTATTGAAAATTATATACGATGGTGTCTTGTGTCTTTTTATCAAATTATATATGATGGTGTCTTTTTTTATCAGAGTATTTAAGACAACCTGAGTGGGCTTACCAATTAAAAATATGTTTTTTTTTTTTAATAAGAAGTAATCTGTTTGGGTTTTTTCTTAAGAGATAATATGTTTAATTTTGAAGTGGATAAAGTATATATAACAAATTGTTATTTTTTAATACTAAAGTGAGGTTAATTAGATACTTATCATTTTTTTAGTTAGTAAAATAAATTGTCATATATAATTTTTTTAGAAGTTAAAAATATTTTAATTGATTTATTTATATTTTTGAAAATAATTTTGAAGGTTAATTTAATTGATTTAGAGTTAGATATGAGTTTTCATACTTATTGTTAGTTATTGATTTGATTTGCTTGATACCAAAAAAAAATACTATATTTAAAAAAAATATATATATATATATGTTTAGATATAGATAAAAACATATATTTTAAAATTTCTTTGATTGGTTTTTGGAAACTTTTAAATTTATAGTTACAGTGAAAAAACAATTTATATTTCTAAACTTTTTTTAAAAATATTTAAAATGTTTGATTATTTTTTATGAATTGTGTCGAAATTCAATTATAAAACATAAATAAGTTTTTGATTAATGTTTTGAAATTTTAAATTTAATAGTAGATTCAGAAAACTCTCCAAAACAAAGTTTTTATGCATGAAACTCTGTTTATAATGAATTATATTTTCCAATTTCAATCGAAGGGATTTGACCCTTCCCCGCTCGGATTTCCATCCATCGCGCAGATCCATTTTGAACAGCTGTATTCTTAATATAATAAAATAAAAAAACTATTTAAGTAGTTATTTTTATATAATAATATTTATATCTATTTAAATCTAATGCAAAATCAAGTTAGCATTATATTAGAGAGCTTCAAAACACTCCATTTTCATTATGAAAGTTGCTATGAGTGGCTTCAAGCCACATCTTAAGGCTAGCCATTAAGACGTGAGCATGGATGTCTTTTTTGATAACACTAATAAAGCATTTGCAGAAGAAGGTGTCTAACATTCCTTTGGTATAAAAAGTCACTTGTTCACAAATAGTGATGTAGTATTCAATTGTGCTTTACTGTTTAAGCTTAGTTAAACGATCAAGATGATAAGTGTCTATGTCAAAATGTTTATAAAGATTGATAACAAATTGAGTCCAAGCAATATAACCTTGATGAGAATTCTTACGCCATTGCCACCATTGCTAGCACTTTGGATCTAAATAGAAAACATGGTACACCGACACAAAGTTTCATTAAGTCGTTGATGATGCCATGCAATAAGAAATAATGTTCCATTTGGGTGACCTAACTAGTGGGGTCAAAGCCATCAAATTTATTCACATCCACTTTAGGAAGGCATAGATCGCGAGCAAAGGAGGTAGAATGAAGTTCCATGGAATGGGATGATTTGGCCCTTGAATTTATCAAGAATTGTTGATAGGGTTGACATCTAGGCAGGGAGGTCATCAAGTCTGGGTAGCTTGGAATTAATGGTAGGAAGTTGAGAATTAACTGTAGTAAAATTTTGATTGGTATTAACTTGAGCTTCTTTGAATTGGGTCTACAAGTTTGCATAAGATTCTTCCAGGGAAGTAGTGTAGTTGTCATATTCTTGGTTTCAGGTTGTCAATTACGGAGGGTGCACAAGTAAGAGGGATAGGTGAGAAGTAGAAGGGGGCGAATGGGTCCACACAAAAAGGCTTACTAGAGAGTTGTTCGAATGTGATTAGTGCTTCTTTCTGGACTAGGGAAGATAGATCGGGAGTAATAGGGTGGTTGGGTCCACAAAAAAAACAACACTTATGAAAGAGAGGTACCATTGTGATCAACGCAAAGCAAGGAATATATTAATATGGGGCCCAAATAAGGGTGTCGGTGGGACCACTTTATATTCTT
>SNQJ01S0090376.1:0-32990 GCA_010110895.2 Picea sitchensis | reverse complement strand
TATTTAAGCTCACAACCAAGCCAGTACATCAAATTGGTGTATGAGACCCCCTTGTTTGTGGGAAAAGGGACCCCCCTCCGCCCAACGATTTGACTGGTAAAGTATATGAAGGTATACATACCCTACCCCCCTCTGGATTTGAACCTATGACCTCTTAAGAGGAAACACATGTTCTTAACCATTAGTCCCACTCATATAAAAAATTGTACTAACTAGCACGACAATTAGATCGCACTAATTCACAGGAAACATAACTTCAATGCTCAAAGGAACAAAGCAAACAATAACATATATAATAACATTATAGCACTGACCAACACGCCAACCAACAAGAAACATAACTCCAACGCTCAAAGGAACAAAGCGAACAATAACATATATAATAATATTATAGCACTGACCAGCACGCCAACCAATAGGAAACATAACTCCAACGCTCAAAGGAACAAAGTGAACAATAACATATATAATAATATTATAGCACTGACCAGCACACCAGCCAATTCATGGACAAGTACGGATTCAACGTTCAAAATTATAATATTGAAACAAATAAGAATGAGGATAACATCGATCTATTATGATGTGATTTAGCTGCATGTATATCTGTCCTCCTCGTTTATTAGTCAACATGTTCTTTCTAATTGCCAGCGGGTGGTGATGTCAATTTGGCTCTCCATCCAGTTATAAATTCAAATATCTCGGTCAGATCGAACAAAACATCTTTCAGTCCATCGACCATTAGTTAAAACCAGGCTCATCAAGTATCCATCGATCTTGGAGTACCATGCTCGCTCTGAAACATCAAGTATCCATCGATATTGGAGTACAATGCTCGCTCTGAAACATGACTGCCTTTGAGTCTGTACAATCTCTGGAGCCATCTACTCCCTCTGCATCTTTTAAAGTATAATCTTCAATGAACTATCCCGGGAGGATGCTCACCTAGTGCATCCTAAGGGTTGACTCCTTGTGAACTCTAGCTTCCTCTGAACTGGTACTAGGTGGAGTCGTCCGCCTCACCATTGGTGGAGCCACTTGCTCCTCTTTGTCAATCTCCATGTGTAACACTTTGCATCTCACAAAAGTATCATTCTTTTAAGAAGGTTCTAACTTTATCTTCTTCTCCTTCAATATATGGATGTATACTGTCATGTATACAACTCCATGTCTAGATAGCCTACTCCATGTCTCAAACTAAAGACCATATAATATGTTTCCTCCTACAACAGTCACTATAGCTCCCTCTCAGAGCTATCACATGTGACATGCCTAGAACAAGCGCAATAACAAAAATAGAAGACAAGAACAATGAATAATATTCTTATGATAAGGAAATAGGAACAAGAATAAAAAATGGGAAATAGGGACAACACTTTTCTAGTGTTGTTACCAATATTTCCTCTGTGGTAACCTGCCAAGAACAAAAAAAGAACAAAAGACAAGAGCAACACTTTTCTAGTGTTGCCACCCCCATAGTAACCTACCCAGGACAAAGATAGCAACCAAGAACATCTCCTAGAGGAGATCAATTCTATCTTGCAAACAAGTGCATCATTAGTACAAAATAATGATCATTTACATAATTATTATTGTACTAACAATATTCATGTGTCACTAAACATTTGATAGAAAAAAAGTACTCAACGGTAATAAAACTCTAAAAACTATTTTCCCAGTTACAACATTTATTTAAGATGCAACAATATAAAAATATCAAACCTCATATGCAAACATCGAGTCTTAATTTCTAGGGAGGGTGCGTTATTCCTCTGAATGTACTAGATCTAGGATCCCTTTTTCACTCCTTGGACAAATTTCCTTTTGCCAAGTGTACATCTCCTGCAAACACCCTCATGATATAACTTATATACAAGTGCGTACCTCTGAAATATGTAGCACCATCCAGCTTGTGTTCTAATCTCAAGGTTTGTGCAACTGGAAAATGGCAATTGGCAACTGCAACTGGCGACTGAAAACTCCAACTGTAACTGGAAACTGCAACTGCAACTATAAATGGCAACTACAACTACAACTATAATGAGAAATTTCAACTTTCACCAAGTTGTAATCTGAGACCACCAGAAGGTGCACTAGGCTAGGGAAAACTAATCTATGGAAAAATTGAACTCATCGTCCTCCAATAACTTGCTCAACGAGCTTGACAAGTTTAGGTATGTGCAACGACGAACATAAATTGTGCAGTGACAATATTTCAACTAGCTCTGAAACCATGTTGGTGTTTTATAATTTTCAGATTTGATAGTTATTTTCTTATGATTAATAACAAGATTCACCTTCATACATGAGTTATAATAGAATAACTATACATTGAAAATCTCAACTATAACAATGGAGTGGAAATAACAAGATCTAGAAATATTAACAATGCACAATAGACACAAGAACACAAGAGTTTATCCTGGGAAACCCAAACTTAGGAGAAAACCCTACAACCTTTCTCTAGAAGAATTAAGTCCAAGATATTACTAGTACATCACCATCAATAACCAAAATACCATACATATAAGATAATCCCCAAGGCTAGCATCACCAAGACCTAGCGCCTTAATAAAATGACCAAGAATAACCAAGAAAGAGCTTCTCCAAGTGTGGCGCACTCTCCAAGATAACCAGAACCAAGAAATAGCGAAATTTACCAGAACTGCAACTACAACTTTCGTGTGCACACTGCAGAAGGAGTCGTCTTCCTTTCCAAATGAAATGAGTCAGTGATGTATTTATACTAATCCGAGCGTGAGTCTGGGCCAACTTCTTATTTCTGGGTCTTCAATTACTTTATTATTTTCCTATGGTGTTGACTTCTTATTTCTGGGTCTTCAACTTCTTCCTAGGGCTTCTGTAATGGTGTAGATGGGTCTTATTGTACTTTCTTGTGGAGAATGACTGCCCAAAGTTGTAAATTTCCAAAACAAATCCCCCAAAAACAATTAGATGGTAGTAATGTTGAAGGTGAAAACTACAAAAGGAAGTGATCAAAGGTAGGGACATTAATGGAAATATTCTTGAGGATGAGTGAATGGTGGTATAAAAATGAAGAATTGTCTCAGTATGAATGAAGTGGGGGGTTTATGATACATGATAATACAACAAATACCAACATAAAGACATGATTCCATAGGGTATGGTTGTCAACATGATGATAAGAATTGCATCTAGCTCAAATTTGCTATGGAGACTAATTGGACTCCCAATTCCTAAAAGGAATAAACAACATGCGTACCAAAATGCAACAAAGGTCATTATTCTAAGGCACCCATGTGAGTACATCTCTATCATTGTGTAGATGGAAAATGCAAAAGATAGAGGGCCTGGTCCATCTACCCAAGTGAGGGGAGTCCTACATGTGATTTCCATGGAATCAAAGGAAAATGAAATGAACTAAGGGAGTTAGCCTATGCTAAATGCACAGTAATTTAACGCCTAGAGGAGACCAATATCCAGGAAAAAAGTGGTTATCCATGTTGAATTTCTACTCACAAGTAAGTACATACAAAAACAAGGTGGTGCCTAAGTAATGTAGACAAATGAATAGAAATTGATTGTAAAAATTACAAGCTTTAATCCTACTTGGACAAATGGCTTCCGAATGAAGGGTCAAAGCTAAAAAAATTGAGAATAGCCTTTTGACGAGTTAGGAAACACAATTCTCATGGTGCATATGGTGTGTCAATTGGGGTCCAACCTTTATGAGACAAAAGAAAAAAGAGGGGTTTTCTATAAAAAAAAAAAAAGAGAGGGGGTTTTCCCTCCATTTTCCAATTCATCGTTGGAGTTAGCGAAGGACGAGATTTGAGAGGAGGAGAAGGCCCTAAATATTCATGATCTCATTGTGAATAAACCAATTGCTATAATTCATCTTTAAAAGGACATGCTTTAATGATTCTTGGAAAAATGGTTTCTGGGTGAACTATCAAAGAAAAAAATTATGAGGGGATGAACTACCAGGGGGGGGCTAGAGTTACCCCTCCCACTAGGTCAAGCATGGGGACCTAATGGTAAGCGTGGCATCACCAATCTATTTTTGAATTGCATAGAGCATAATGTTTCAATACATGATATTGATCATTGACTATATGCAGTGTCTAGATATTTTACCAATAAGGTTGATGGGAAAGAGCCTCTAAAATACTTAGAAAATCAAATGAAAAGTGGTGGAAAGAGATTTAAGCACATGCTTATAACCAGGGATCATGAGAATGACTTGGATCCCCAGTAGAGTTGTCATTTCATTGTGTAAAATATGCAATAGAGGTTCTAGCAAATTCTACTAATATAAAGGTTGTTCTAGATAACATATAATTTTAGGAACAAAAACTAGAAACCTTAGATCCAAAGTAAATTGTTCACTCTAAAACCCTTTTTATTCAATAGTGAAATCATCTACAAAAACAAAGAAATAACCAAAACAACAAACTTGAAAGAATGAACAAATTTTCTATTACCTCAATGGAACATGGTATTTACATGTACTTGTGGAGAATCCCTTGGAGAGAAATTGACTCCTTGGCTTCCTCCTTGGGAGGGTTCTTTGTTGCTCCTGAATGTGTGGTTTCTCTCTCTTCCTTATGGTTGTGTGTAATTATGGCTTTTGATAGAATTGCTCTAAAAAAAACTAGGACTCAACATCTACCCACAAAAAATGAATATGAAAAATGGGAGGGGGTTTAGTTTTATAAGAATTTTTTTGATTTTTATTTCGTTTATTTTTCTTTTTAAATAATTTCAAGAGAAAAAATTCATAAAGTGTTTTTTTTTTTTTCTTTACTTTACAAAATCAAAATAATATTAAAAAAAAAAATCTTAACCTATAATAATGAAAAATAATGTAAAAAATAAGTTTATAATAATGTAAAAAATAAGTTTATAGACATAATATTCATAAGTTTATAATAATGTAAAAAATAAGTTTATAGACATAATATTCATACCTTACATAGTGCATTTTGATACACCTAAAATTTTGGTCCAGGTGATCAATTTTTGGGTGATTACAAGTGAAATACCATACCAATGTTATGTAAAAAATTCAATCTAATCTTAAGAAGTCAAATGCCAACTATTTCTATCTCCTTCATGCAATCAAGGACCATGTCCAACAATCCACCCAATATTATGNATCAATTTTTGGGTGATTACAAGTGAAATACCATACCAATGTTATGTAAAAAATTCAATCTAATCTTAAGAAGTCAAATGCCAACTATTTCTATCTCCTTCATGCAATCAAGGACCATGTCCAACAATCCACCCAATATTATGCATATGAAACAATAAAACAATAGAAGAAGATGAGGAAGAACAACCACTTGGAGTTGACTCCCTCTACCAATCACAATTGAAAATAATATTCTCTTACAAGCATGGAATTAGTGTTCCTATGTTCCGTAGCTCCTTTATTATAGTTTTTTTTCTAGCTAATATGTCTAACAACTTTAGAAGACAAACCCATTATTTTGTAATAGTTTTTTTTTCATGGTATGGTAGAAACCTCGAATACTATAAGTTTCTAAGGCCAAAGGGGAATCAATTAATAGGTATAACTATCATATATATAAATTGGATTTAAACATAAATTAAATCAAACTAATCCATATTTCCACCTAATTTTTTTCACTTTGGAATCTACTTTGATTTTGTAATTCTATTTTACTCCTTATAATATAATTTTTCTCTATGCTTACTTAAAAAGAAAGTGTAAATAATTTTATTTGTATATGATTTATGTTTTCTCTATGCTTACTTAAAAAAAAAAGTATAAATAATTTTATTTATATATGATTTATGTTTTTTTATTAGATATCTTTATAAAAAAAAACATTTTTATGGAAGTCATTACTTGCAATATTCATTCATTTTTTACTTAAATTTCATTATGGTATGTGTGAATCTATTTTCTTATCAAAATATCTCTAATATATGAAATCTAGGTTGGTATGATTTGTTTAATATAAATATTATATTTATATAATTTAATATAAACTAGGTAGGAAAAAGCAACTTACCAAATTATGATTTATTTTTAGGTAAATCTCATAGTGATATGCATAATCTATTTCCTTGTAGAATCTCGTTAAGTATATAGAATTTTGTTTGATATGATTTGTTTTAATGTAAACATTTCTATGGCTATATATTTGTTTTATTTTTTTATTTGATATTTTTTTAATATTTCAATTTCATTTAAATTAAATTTCATTGTGATATGTGAAATATATTTTCTTATTTAAAATATTGGTATTGATTAAGTATTGTTTTTGAAATATATTTTTTATTTAAAATTGATATGTTAAATTTGGTTGATATAGTATTTTTTAATATATATATTGTATTTTTATATTTAATTTAACATTGAAAAAAAAATATACTACTCTTAATATTTACTTTTTACGTTAAATATTATTGTTAACGTATTTTCTTAACTAAAATCTCTTTAAATTTGTTAATTTTAATTAAATATAATTTAATATTTTAATTTATAATTAATTTATTTTCAATGAATTTTATTATTATTATTATTATTATTATTATTATTTTATTGATAGTAGTGATGATGATGATGATGATGATGATGATGATGATGATGATGATGATAGTAGTGATGATAGTGATGATGATGATGATGATGATGATGATGATGATGATGATGATGATAGTGGTGATGATGATGATAGAGTATTGATGATGATGATGATGATGATGATGATGATGATGATGATGATGATTAGTGAACATCTACTAAGATTTATTGGTGTATCCTCACACCTTAAGGGGGGCGAATGATGATTACTTGTGATTCTTTTAATTTTGTTTCTGTGCTTTAGAAAAAAATTAAGAAAAACTTTCCAAAATCATCATACTTTGTTGAGTTAAGAGGTTAGGAGGTTGGTGGTGTGACAAATATTTTGAAAATGAAGGATCTAATATGGGTATAGGCTGGACAATCTAAGAGAAAGTGCTTTCATCTTCAGCCTTCAGTGTCTGAGTGACACACTCTTTCATCCATGGTGTTTTAGGAATTGACCAATCCCAGTTTCACTATTGAGCTTGTGAGAATTTGTTCTTTATCTTAGCAATGCTTATTTTTTATTTACATGGCGAAACATATATAGATAATTTTGATCTTCTAGTTTGGGGTGATTACATCCTTATAATACCTTGATTTTCTTTTTCCTCTAACTCTTTTATCACACCACATTTTCTCCATAAAATTTGATTCAACATTTTTTAATAGTATATTTATTAAAATGATGTCCATGATTCCCCAAATAGTTTAACCAAAGACCGGACATCTTTATGCCATCCCCTCTTAAGCCTTAGTCGATGGGTGGTTATGACTCGATTTTGAAACAATTTAGGAATATTCTTGTCTTCCATGTTGTTTTAACTTGTTCTTATACATTAGGTATCTAGTCATATACATGCTGTAATGGGAGTGAGGCTTGTTTCTAAGATGAGATGAGATAAGACATATTTCCTTTAATTTTGAGATTATAGGTTATAAAAATTCTTGTATTTGCTCTATGTTTCTCTAGGACTCAGAGATACTACAACCCCAGACTTCCACATCCATAAATAATAACATGTGTAACAAGAGTCTCAAAAGAGGAGATTCTTCTTATCCAACTCTAAGATCAGTTGATTTACAATTGTTTTGGTAGCATAATAATATTTCCATCCCCCAATAATCGCACTATAATGCTATAATTCCAATTGAGTTTTTGGTGAATATCATTTCCAAGATAACTTGTATGAAGTCACTTCCTCAAGTTGTTGTTGTGTATCATATCTGAAGGTATCATAAGGGATCTGTGGATTTAACTATCATGACCTTAGTCTTATCGATATCAACAGTCATACCCATATTGGAGCAAAAACCCTTGAGGATTCTTAGTTGATTTCCAAGATCATAGGACTCCTTATAAGAATGATATCATCAATGCACAAGAGATTGATGACTATATGTCGGTGAAGTAGAACCGACAAAACATGTTTTCAACAATTTTCTAACTTGTCAATGTATATACTTAAAAGAGTAGAGGTGAAAGGACACCCTTGCTTTGACCTACGTCTATGATCAATCTCTTTTGACCATCTCGATGTTTTAAAATTAGAAATAAGCGTTATCATACATCATATTGTAGTAGCCACCAACTCAAGACACTTATCTCTTCCAACCTATTCCAAGGTTTTCCTGGGAACCATGTCAAGCGATTTTCTAAAGTCAACAAAACAAAAAACATTGATTTTAGGTATTGAACTCCTCCGCAATGATCCTAAAAGTAACAAGATGGTCCATAATTGAATGATATCTCTAAACTTCATTTGACATTTAACTCTTTTATTGTGACTTTCTAGCCAAGGCTAATCTTCTTTTCCAAAATAATTCCATAAAACTTGCCTAAAATTGGGCTAATCATAATGGTCCTATAATTAGAAGGAATGTTTCTATCCCATTTTTTAAAATAGGAACAATGAGGATTTATTTCCAAGGTTTAAGGAAACCTTGCTTATTTTACTAAATTGAAGAGCTTGTGTATTTGATGGATAAGGATTGGCCCTCAGATTTTAAAATTTAGTAGTAACCTTCAATGTCCTTAGCTTTTCCCATTTGCAAGTCATAACCACAAACTCTGTGTCATCTAAAGAAAAAACTTCTTCCTTTGGGGACAATAGGAATGGTGTCCATGGCATTAGGGAACCTGTAAAGACTTTTAAGGTAGGAATTCTTGTCCCTTGAGACGATCCTTTTATTTTATTTAGTATTGTGGTTTAGAATTTGGCTCTATAACTTCTTAGGATCTAACTTGTGTAGTTGTGAAAGTTGCTCTTCCTTTTTATTGATATAGTGCATTTTCCTTTTTAATTAGGGATTTTATGTTTTGATCTTATCGAGTTTTAAGGACTCATTAGAAAGCATCCCTAATGTCTTTCTTGACAATTTTACATTCTTTATCATACCAAGGGTTGAGTGTTCTATTATTCTTTTGATAGAGGACACCTCGAAATAAAACTTATTAATAGAAGTGGAAAGGTTGGTTGTAAAAATTATGATAGAGTTCTTCAATGTTGTCCTTATAAGTTAGAATATTTAATTTACTATTTAAATCCTTTAATAAAATGTCAATTTTATATAGGACACCTCGAAAAGAAAGAGAAACTTGTTAATAGAAGTGGAAAGGTTAGTTGTAAAATTATGATAGAGGTTCTTCAATGTTGTCATATAAGTTAGGATATTTAATTTACTATTTAAATCCTCTAAGAAAATGTCAATTTTATATAGGACACCTCGAAGAAAACTTGTTAATAGAAGTGGAAAGGTTAGTTGTAAAATTATGATAGAGTTCTTCAATGTTGTCATATAAGTTAGGATATTTAATTTACTATTTAAATCCTTTAAAAGAAAATGTAGGTTTTATTAAGCGCCAATTCCTTTGATTCTCATAATTCTCTTCAATAACGCTCATGTGCATGGAAAAGTTTAAAGAGTTGGGGTTAAAGGTATATGATTAGAGTGGAGCTCATGGTCATTTAAAAGGTCAAAATTATTGTTATTTGGTTGGAAGCGGGGGTATGTCGAGATATCACATAATCTACAACACTACTACCTAGCCATGAATACAAGTCATACATTTGGATTTTGGCCACTTCATTACTCCATTAGAAAATTATTAGGTCTTGAGAGTTCTGAGAGCTTGACCAACTCATTATCAAACAAATTCTCAAGTGGAGTCTTGAAAGCTTCTTTTGTAGATATTAGATGAAACAAGGCGTCTCCCCAGCCATTGAGGATTATTGTTGGAATAGGTGCTTAAAAGAGTAGCTTGTTTAGTTGTAGTCCTAGCATTAAAACTTTGATAATATGATGATCTTGAGGAGCATAAGCTCCACTCATCAACTTGACATTACATCAGAGGCTTATTTGAGATAAGCCAGTACTTACATTTTGAAATACTTTGGAGGATTGTTGCACCTTCTTTAATGAAAGGAATTAAAAGCTTGTATTGTAAAGGGACCTTGAGCCTTTAAGCTCTAGTCCTAAGTAGATAGGAAGGCATTAATAGATTTAATTATGTTAGATAGGAATTAATTGTAAATTTGATAGTTGCTTAGGATTAGAGAGGGAGAGCGGATAGACACCCTCCTTTAGCCTATTGTATTATTATTGAAGCATTAAGAGAAACAACAGTGTATGTAAAGAACATCCATGTACGGATATTGAATTAATAGGAAAACTTTGATTCAATTCCATGGTTCTCGTTATTCTCTGTGTGTTGTTGATATTATGCTCATGAATGTTGCTATTTTATGCACTTTCTTTTTATATCGTGTATGTGATTTCATGATTGTTTTGAAGTCTAAGAGAAGAAAGAAAATGAGCTTCAATTGTTTCTCAAGTGAGCGAAGAATTCCTGCGAGGTGTGCGAGTTAATTTGTCACCAAAGTGTGACTGGGGTTTACTTAGAGATAGATTTACATTCTCATCTCATAGAATGCAGGAGTTTGGCCACAGAGCATTGCAAAGCGTCTGTTGGAAAGGAGAATCACCGAGTGCGATTACGAAAAGAATTTAATTTTATTCTGTGGTGAAGTGTCACCGGAAGTCGAAGAAACTTCAACACTTAGTGGTGTTCGA
The DNA here is from genome assembly GCA_010110895.2 of Picea sitchensis. Taxonomy (NCBI): domain Eukaryota; kingdom Viridiplantae; phylum Streptophyta; class Pinopsida; order Pinales; family Pinaceae; genus Picea; species Picea sitchensis. Next base: position 22,333 of record SNQJ01S0090376.1, on the reverse strand, counting down.
AGAATGCTTGCAAGGAATGACAATGCGATAGAAGTCCCTCACAAGAACTTACAGAAGCAAGGATAGCTTTCAGGAGGATAGGCCTACTCTCAGTTCGGAGAATTTCGATGCGTTGGCGGCCGAAGCTCCCGCAGGTTGGCGAGAATTAGTCAAACAAATTCCTCCCGGAAGGCCGTTTCATTCACTCGCCGGATCATGAAGAAGGATGGGCAGTTGAAATCCCCACGGAGAGATTTCATGAGAAGAGCGAGACCATTAGATCTTGCAAGATGCAAGGAGTTTAAAGGCGCGAACATTCATAGGTTGGCTTCGAAGGAAGTAAGTGCGTCGATCGGGGAGTTCGCGGAACCATCAGATTTACATGTGCCATTACATATGAAATATCATGAGTTAGAGCACCAAGGCTGCGAGGAAGCGGGAGTAGCGACTGCTCATGGCGTCTCCGTCGAATCTATAACCGTTGACCATGGGACCACGTGTCCGCAGAAATCCCAAAGATTGAGTTGGAGAAGTGGGGTTCACCGGCAGCGAAGAAACGCTTATAAAGTTGGATTAGCGATCAAGTAAAATCAGAAATTGTGTGATGCGGGACCCACAGGAAGCTAGTGGAGTATAGAGTGGCATTGTATTGGAGATGGACCATGGGTTGGGGTTTAATACAAAGGTGTTGACATCGCGAGTAGCGATATCCGTTAGAAAAATCCGATAGCGAAAGAAAGCAATCAATGGTTACCCATGCTCCGGGGTTAGGGGACTCGTGAGGCATAGAGGCACCGACCACGAGGATTCAGCCGTCATGAAGTCCAATTTCGATTGTGAAGAGGTCCGGAGAATTATTTGGCCGTTGAAAATTTCGAGGAATTAGAGATCGTTCGCGCTCATACGGCCAAAGTAGAGAAGGTCCTGGTGATCGCGCACGTGATGGGGTAGCGTTTGCATCAAGTGGTGTCGAACATGGATATCTTATTATGCGTATATTTGAGCAGAGGTGAAAGAAGCCTGCGATACTCCCGACTTGCGTCAAGTGGTATCAGAGATTAGAAAATTATTTGATTTCTATAGCAGAGAGAAGAAGGGGAGATTTTACATCCATGCCATCGAGGAGAATATATAGGCCAATGCCTGATCCACCAGTGGAGAGGGAAATGTTGAGAAGAAGTGGTAGGCAGATGATTGATCCAGTCATAGAGAGACAAATGTGATATCTCCGAGCTAGACTTGAAGACGTGGAGACAACATAGAGATGCATAGCTAGTGTTGGAGATCTGAGTGACTCCGAGGGTGAAGTTGAAGCCGAACAACAAGGATAAGTTAGTTGAAGATGCAGCAAATGAGCGATTTATTAAAGCTATCGCCTGGATGATTTCAAAGACGAAAATGGACATTCTATCTTACGAAGGAAGCTTGTATGCAGAGGAGCTATTGGATTGTATTTGAGCTCTTGACACCTACTTTGATTATGGTCGAAGAAGGACAAGAAGAGTCGGACATGGTATCTCACCGATTGAAGGGCATGCGGCCTTATGGTGAGACGAGCTTCAGAAAACCCGAGCGTTCAAGGGGAAACAAAGATTAAAAGGCTGGGATCGAATGATGCCAAAGATGGCGAAGTTCATCGAAAGATTACGGATCCACTCTATTGGTGAATCACGAGAACACGGCGAAGTTGATGGCGGTGAAAGGTACGCAAGAAAAGTTTTATAAGCTCAATGACCGGTAGGTCGCCGGAAGCGTGATGAAAAGGTGGCGAGATACATGAACGGTCTCAGGTATGACATTACGAGGATGGAGTTAACATAGTATTGGCTCCTCGGGGCGGTGGAGATCATTACCAAATGGCTGCGAAAGCAGAGGAGAAGGCGAGTAAATAAGAAAGGTCCTGGCGAGAAGCGAGGCGGGGTAACCAGTTAAAGGCGATTTCAGGATAAATTCGAAGCACAGGAAGTGGAAAGACCTCGGGGAGGTAAGGTTGAAGAGGGTGGAACCTCGCGAAGCGACCATATGTTGACCGAGAGAACAATAGGCCCGTCCGGCCAGGTGATTATCGCGGCGCCAAATACTCTTCTATAGTACTAGAGGTGGCGGAAGGAAGAGTAGGTGTAATCACATATTTTACATGTGGAAAGAACGGACACAAATCTTATGAATTTCAAGATAAGAAGAAAGAAGGTGGTAAAACTCACACTGCCAAAGCACAAAGGTGGAATTTTGAAGAAGAATATGTTGAAGGCGGAAGATCAATGATGACGCAAAAAGTTATCTTATGACCAGAGAAGGAGGTGGAGAACACAACTAAGAGGAGCAGACTGTTCATAATAGCTTGCAAGACCAAGGACAAAATATGAAAGGTAATAGTGGACAGTGAAAGAACAAATAATCTAGTATCCAAAGAAATTGTGGAGAAGATGGAATTGGATACAATCGCACATCCAATCCCGTATAAAATTTCGTGGTTGCAAAAAGGAAATCAGGTAAATGTCACTAAGCAATGCTTAGTTGAATTCAAGATAGGAAATTATAAGGATAAAGTGCGTGTGATGTCATTCCATGGATGTATGTCATTTATTAGATTGAGACCATGGCAGTATGAAAAAAATGTGGTTCATGATGGAAGGATGAACACATACACCACTGGAGAAGGATGGGAGTCTCCATAGGTTGCTGCCGATAAGAGATAAAGAAGTGAAGCTGGAAATAAACAGCACAATACTTCTCATGAGTGGGAAGGGAACTTCTCCTGGAGATGGAAATGAAGAAGATCACAAATTCTTTGTGGTGAGAGCAATTGTCACGACTAGCACAGAGTGGATGACTTGCAGGATGATTCAAAATTGCTAGAAGAGTTAAGCTGATATCATCGTGGGCATTCTACCTGGATTGGGTGCCACTTAGATGAGTGTGAGTCACCACATAGACCTCATCTGCGAGAACAGCAAGTTTGCAGAACAAGGCAGCGTAGGGAGTTAGCATACAGAGAAAATGAGGAAGTCAAGAACCGAGGTCAGAGTTGTGGATAAAAGTTGGTCGGGGAGGCACGAGTCCCATGTGCTATTCCCAGCGATTAAATTACGAAAGAAAGATGGAGAATTTGGAGAAATGGACTCAGGCGATCAACAAAGATTATATAAATTATGATTTCCAACTGTATGCAGTGGATGATGCGATGGATTGCCTAAATTAGAATGATATTTTTCAAATATTGATCACGAAGAGAGGATATCGCTCGGTCATGAGAAGGAAATGATTGGAAAACTGCATTCAAGACAAGCGAAGGTTTGTCTGAATGGTTAGTCATGTCGTTTGGTTTTGAAAAGCGCCGCAGAGCATTCATGGCGATGAATGAAGTCTTGAATGATTTCATCGGAGAATTTGTCATTGCGTATATGGATGATATATTGATCTTCATTAAGAAAAGTGAACATTTGAAACATTTGGCCATTGTGATGAGGAAGCTACTGCAGAAAGGCGTTGATAAATATGAAGAAATCTTCATTTATCACGGTGGAGCTCATTTATTTGGGCTTTGTTATTTGACAAATAAGTTGAAGATGGATCCGAGTAAAGGGGAAGTGATCAAGAATCCAAGCCCATCCCAGAAACATTTGAGGTGAGGATTTTTTTCATGGTTTGGCTAGTTTTTACTGAAAATTCATTAGAAATTTTAGTGGAGATGCTTTAACAATGATGGACAGGTGGCGGCATAAAATTTTCCTTTGAACCGGAGAAATTTTGAGAAGAGCTTCAACATTGTTAAAGCGGAGAGGAATCCTGAAACAACCAGAGTGTTAGTGTTGCCAAACTTTCGGAAGACATTTCAGGTAAAATCTGATGTTATGGATATCTCTTTAGTAGAGTGGGGTCTTGATGTGGGATGGCAGGCCCGATGTATATTCCCGTGAAAAGCTAGATGAAGCAAAGCTGAAATACTCCATTATGATAAAAGAGTTTATGCCATCATCTGAGGCATTGAAAGTGGAGAGCATTACTTATGCCAAGAATTTGTTATGCGTGATAATCATCGTTGCAGTTTGTGAGTCAGGAGGATTGAACCCGAGGAAGCATACAAAATGGGTAAGAGTACATGCAAAATTTCATTTGTGATCAAACACATTCGAGAGGCTGTTAACAAATGGTGATGCTGGCTTGAAATGCTTGTTATTCTGAGGAGTTCGAGTCAAGGCGTTGGTTTAAAAATCTGAAGACATGTATCTCGCAGTGATGCAGATTTTGTTAGAAGGCATCGGCGGCGAAATACCGTTCTCATAGATGCGGTATGGATAAGGCTACATGATCGAGGAAGTTGCTATTGAGAGGCAATCAACATGCATTCCAAATTTCTCCATGAGAGAAAATTGAAAACACAGTGATAGATTTAGCAGTCATTTTGAACCAAGAACAGAACATTTGCAAAGGCACGGCGAATGCGTATTTTTGGTAGGGAATGCGGCAGAGATGTCAAAAAGGTTTGTTGGTCGGGGATTTGTCAAAGCATTCAAAGGCGAGAAAACAAAAGCAGCGGAGTTTTATCAACCATTGCCCATACACGAGAGGCCATGGGAAGCGGATTAAGCATGGATTTTGTGTTGGGTTTGCCGAGGAAACAATGAGTATTTGATTCCATCTTTGTGGTGTTTGATAGGTTTTCTAAGATGGCGCACTTTATCCCATGTTAGAAGATCGGTGATGCAACACATTTTGCAAACTTGTTTTTTCAAAGAGTTTGTTAGACTTCATGGGTTGCCACGAAGCATTGTATCGGACAAGTACCGTTCATAGGTCATTTTTTGGAGGATACTATGGAAGAAGCTAGGGACTAATTTGGCACCCAGTTGAAACTTGCCTGCATCCGCTGAGACGGTGAGACGAGAGGTGGTAAATAGAAGTCTTGGAGACTTACTAAGAGGCTTGGTAATGGAGCACCACCGTGGCTGGGATAACATATTGCCTGGCGGGGTTTAGTACAATGATTACGTAGATCGAATTGGAAAAATCCCATTCAGTTGTATATGGGACTGTAGGGATTTTCTAAGCTGAGAAGAGTGAAACGGTACAACCGTAGTGCTAGTGCAGGAGAATTCAATGAAGCGATAAAGGAACTTCCACGGTCGGGTGAAGCTAGCGATAATTTCGAATCCCAGGGTATAGCTGGTGATCAAGCTGAGAGACCTTCCCGGTTTAATTTAGTGATATGGACTGCAGGCGCCAGGAAGGAAAGGTTCCCAAGGGAACATATAACAAGATGAATATGAAAAAAATTGGACCATGCAAAATCCTAAAGAAATTAGGAGAAAATACTTATGAAATTGAGTTCTTTGGATAGCCGGAATATCCACGATATTTAATGTTTCAGATTTATACCCATACAAAGTGAGGAAGCGAAAGCTGGGCGAGAACGGTGATCCCGATCATGAAGCAATTACCGATTCTGGGAAAATCTTGAGATAGGTGTATCTGGACCGCAAATGATCAGGAAGGAAAACCGGTGAAAATTTGAGTACACAGTAAAATGGAAAGAACCATGATTGAAGATGCTAGCTCGGAGACTGAAGCAATGACTTAGAAGCATGGATGGACCATCTGAGGAGCTCATGGACAGAGCCGCTATGAAATTTTTGAGGCCTAGGGTATGATCACGGGGAGCATGGCTCTCCATCAGCGAAACCAACATCAATAGGAAAACTTAATTTGAATAAGCCCGGCGCACATTTGGAAATACTTTGCCAGGAAGTTGTTCGCCTCTCTCTTTAATGAAAGGCATTTATAAAGCACACTTGTATTGTAAAGGACTGGCAGGCACTAAGCTCCACTAGTCCTTAAGTAGATAAAAGGCATTTAATAAGATTTAATCTTCGTTGGAATGAGTCATTATGGAATTTGATAGTTTATGGATTAGAGGAGAGCGGATATAAGACCCTCCTTTGTAGTATATGTAGGAGAGCATAAGAGCAGAGGAGAGAAGTGTATGAAGAACCTCCATGCGGGATATTGAACGTTAATAGGAGAGCTTTTATTCAATTCCATGGTTGTGTTTATTCTGTGTGTGTTGTTGATATTATACTTATGCATGTTTGCTTCTTATTTATACATGATTTTTATATGTTGTGTATGTGATTTCATGATTGATTTGAAAATTGAGAGAAGGAATGAATGAGTTTAAATTGTTTCTCGTGGAGGCAGGAAGAATTCTGCAAGGTGTCTGGGATTCAGATTGTTACTTGAGTGCATGGCTGCAGTTTACTTGAGATAGCTTTTGTTCTCATCTGAAGTCACCGAGTTTGCTGAGCATTACCCAAAACATCACTTTGGTGAAGAATCTCAAAATTCTTGGTCCAGAGAAAAGAACTAGGCTGGCGGAGTGAGAGTCATGAGAAGTCGAAGAAACTAACTTGCCATCGTGAAAGATCACCGCCAAGGGAATATAATGCTGATAAGTCCTCCCAAAAGACATGAAAACAAGGATAAAGCTAGGAGGACCAGTATAAGTTCTTGGAGGAAGAATTTGATTAACGTTGTGGAAATCTAGAAGATCCATAGGTTGGTGAGTGGTTGAACAAGTTCTCCCAGAGAGCATGTTTCATTCACTCGTAGAAGATAGCATAAGAAGGATGGATGGTTGAAATCCCTGGAGAGATTTCACAAGAACCCGAGGACCATTAGATATTGCAAAAATGCAAGGAGTTAAGGAATGAACATTCTGGGATTCGAACTCGGAAACCAGGAGTCATTCGACCGGGGTTCATAAGAACCATCGGATTTACGTATTACCATCTTCTCGACATGCTCAGCGAGACCCAAACGCAAAATTTCCAAGGTAAGAATGGCGATATCGCGAAGAGATACTAAAATAGAATCATATCTCGTTATTGGGGACCATTATCACGAAATCTAAAATCCGGGGTTAAGTAGAATCAGAGTTCTAAACGATGAAGCAACATAGGTTAGTTAAGTGATCCAAAATCAGTGGCGATGGCGGTCATAGGTCTACTGAAATTATTAGATGCGAATTGGCATTGTATAGGAGGATTGGACCATCGGGGTTGAGTTTAGAAATCCCAAAGGGGTGTTGACATCGCAGAAATGGCGAAATATCCGGCAGAAAAACTCCGAATATCAGAAAGAAAGAAAAAGTCAACTATTACCCATACTCGGGTTGAGGGACTCGTGAGGCATGAGAGACACCTACGTCCTGAGATTCCGCAATGTGAGAAGTCGATTTCCCGATTGAAGAGTCGGAGAGGAGGAGGTGTTGTGGTTGGTACGAGAGGTGAAGGCGTTCCATGGCTCTTGAGACCAAAATGAGAGAGAAGGTCATGGTGATAGCGGGCGTCTTTGAGGTAAGCGTTGCGTCATAATATGCCTTTTCAAACTACAAATATAGTGCTCCTAAATTATTATAGGACAATTGTTATTGTAGTACACCCATTTTGGAACTTTGGGCTTACTCACGCTCTGATACCAATTGTAGTGTACCTTTTGCTTAGGAAGGCTTTCTTGCCTTATAACAATACTGTACACACTTACATGGTTACATAACACATATAGTCTGATATATACTCCCACGCGTTATAATTAAGCATTCAACAGTTCACATGAATTACTGTCATATCAGCAAGCAATTTAGCTTTTCATATTAATTCATATACCCATGATGGAAAACATGATACATAATATATCTGACCGGTCATGCCAAATGTGATAATAACAGTTAGATGTATCTTGTAGTGGTGAAATCACCAACCAAATCTCGGACCTTCTGAACCTCGGTAGCAGACCATATCTGTCTCAGCGGTGGGTGCCCAGTGGGACAGCTCCACCAAGAGGAAGGAATCAGGCACCAGTTCTGAGCCATCACACACAACCATAAGGAAGGGAATTCTCTCCCGAGAATCTCCCACACTCGCGACCACAGGCCCTCATTCCCCACATGCATGTAGGCTCACCCGGAGAATGCACCTTCATCACTGGACAGTCCTTTGGTGCCATCTCCACCTGGGTTTAGGGAACGAGACGGACGGAAGTCTGAGCTCTATGAAGCTACAAGGTTCCTTCGGGAGATCTCTACTTCCTCTGCTCTCACTGCGGAGAATCCGGCTCACGAATAACAAGCCTCCGCAGCGGTCGATGCGTGTCCGCCAACCCGCGGGGAAAACGGACCCGTACTTCCCAAGCGTTCGTGAGTCACGGGATGATCTCCTGATCCACGGTTGGAATAGGGACTCCGCATACGGAGGCTATTCGGCTTCCCAAATAAAAGATCCTTCACCAGATTCAGCTTACCGGCTTCCCGGATTGGGGAATGCTTTTGGTACTGAGAGACGACACACACTCACTTCTCGAGCAGGGTGTACCGCGGATAATGGAAAAAAACATGTTTCTTTTCATTATAAAATTACACGGGAACTCCCTCACGGTGGCTCGCACCCCTCAGGTCGGTCGAATCGCAGAGATCCCCATGGCTTGCTTAATGCGTTTTTACTGTTGCATGTGTCGAGGTGGGCCACTTTCACCCTGGAGCGCATCGTTCCACGAAGCCGCAGCGTTCTCCCACCATTTTGGAATTCCGTGGCCCTTCAAGGACTTAGGATAAAGGGCATCATAAATCTTTTGGAATAAAATAAAATATTATCCTGGGGCTTAGACCCCTAGAAGCAGCCCTAAGCTCAATAACTTGTCCCCTTTCCACCTGCCGACCTAATTCCTTGCCCACTCATTGGGCTGTTTCGATCCCCTTCACTCCGTTCATCACGGTCGTGCACTTTTTGGTGGTGGTGTTTATATTTATTAATTGTGCGCATACATACAAGTACAGCGGTGAATCGGCCTTCAAACACTTAGGCTTCCCGGCCTAACAAACACATAAGTCTCTGGCTTATACAAAGGCAGTTCAGGCTATAGAGGCAATGTTTACAATTCATTTCATATATCATGATTTGAAGCGGAATGCAGCAGGGACACTACAATCCCCTTATTTTACTATCCTCGATTACAGCTTACCTTTGTCCTGCATGACCTTCAAAATCTTCAAAAGATGTGGGTACTCGCAGCATAACCTCTTCATGATCCCATGTCGCGTTCTCGGGACCGTACCGGGTCCACTAGGCCTTCACAAGTTCTATAGCTCGATTAGAACGTTTGTTTTTCGTATCCAATATGTGCACATGATGCGCCGCGGGACACCTTCTAGTTTCCACCTGAATCACATTCAATTTGATTACATGATTAGCATCAGTATATATTTCTTTAGTAATGAAATATGAGACACCTTAGATACAGTCATGGATGCAGTAATGCAACCATATATATGCAATGTATGTATGTATATACAAAACAAATTCAATAACATTAAAACTGTGTACAATATACACATCATATAATTCTCTATTTTATTATATGAGAATTGTACTTATCTTTTAATTGAGACCTTCCGCAGGTAAAGCTGAGCTATGACTCCATCGGGGAAATAGCTTCCCAAGATAGCCATGGTCCACAATCCTTATCCACATGGTATAGGCCAAGGTACCAGACCTCAGCATCATTCCAACCATTCAAACCTCGACACTACTCCAATAGTTCTCTCATTCCCCATGCATGTCCGCAGGAGTATACACCTTCACAAACCTGGAGTCCATCGGTGCTACACCTCCCTTCCTTGGACTTGGCAACAGGCTGGACCGAAGTCTTGAAGAGCCGTGGCTCCGGGAGTTCCAACCGCCCTCAAAGGTTTCCAAGCAGGATCTTCCCGAGATACTCTTTGATGTCAACATTTTAACTTTTATCAGCATCATCTCAATACGCATCAGCCACATGCGGTTATCGCCCGAGAGAACATGCAAATTCACCCGAATTCCAATTAATTGAAAATTAGGCTTTTTTATTCCCAAACATGACATCCTATTTCATGATTCATCTTGGCTTTTGCCACATTATGAATCACCGATCGTCATGGCGGATTTTTTCCGCAAGCACAAAGCGCTACCACAATTTTCTGCAGACTTCAGCTAGCGCATCTTAATAAATTAATACGTTATTTTTGGCTGCAATCATCTTATGCAGCCAATCTTAGAATTTACACTTTTGGCAGATTCAATCACAATACCGACAACTTGACCAATAGAATGGCTCGTCATTCTACGCATATGCATGTCCACAGTTAAAAACAGTAGGTTCATTATTTCAACTTTTACGAGGCGCAAAATTTTATGTAGTCTCCCATTCTTGTGACTACTTGGCATAACTTTCACGTTAGGTGTTTAATGGTTCTAAAATGTTCTCAATTTAGGGGGTTAGCAACATTTTCAGCCATCAACATAATTATTTCCATGCAATAATATATATGCCATGTACCGCAAACATATTCAACCATTACTTGAAGAGTATGCAATTGCCATCACTTATTATACGGGTGTGATTCTCAATGAATTCTTGATTAGGTGCATTGCATTGAATTACATAATGCTCTTTATCTCGATCAATATATCTCACCATCCGTAGGTTTGGAATTATATTAGCGTTTTGCCACATTCTCCATACACTTCCTATTATCTTTCCAATTAATTGGATGCCTTCCTTTCCGACCCGAACTACACCAGAATATATAGTGCATTGTATTCATTAGTGTTAGCAAAAGGTTCTTGACCAAGTTACTCAAAAGTAGGAAACTTATAATTTGCACGAGGTAATGGCTCATAATCTTTCCATATATGTACCTTTACATATCCAACCATGTCCTGGTCTCATGCGATAGCTTTCTTGCATTCATTCTTGTAACAAGTTCTTATCTTTTAATTCTTTGGTTATCACTCCATAACCAAATTAACGCATGACATTCTTCTATGTCGATGTGTGCATTCAAAAGCTAAAAGCTTTGAATTAACATAGGCCTATAGCCTTTACCACATGCAGTGGTATGCATTCAGATAATATAATCATGTGATTTAATAACATAGCTCTAGTTGAAATTCTTACCATAATTTCCTTTCAACAATATGCAAAAGAGTGATAAAACTCATACGTGCATGACTGCCATTAAAATTATACTACCTGAATATCTGATAGCGGTAGAAGCTTTCATGCTTCTTTATCAAACTTATAACCAACACTTGAACTCTCTGTTTCTTCCTTCATGGGGTAGCAAAATTACCAACAACACACGCAACGCATGCAAACGCATTCTTTCCTTAAATTTGGCCAATCGAAGCCACTTTCTTATACTTAACAAATTGCAGCTACTTCTCCTATGACCCTTTTTCGCGGAATCCTCGAAGAATTGAATGCTTCTGGGATTCCTACAAGTTTCTCCTACATGGCCATTGGCTATGACCATACGCCTATCCAAAAAGCGCTTTAGGGATTTCGCGTATCGGTTGTTTCGATATGAGTCACCCTAGACTCTCTCTATCCCAGAAATCTGAAACAAGAGTCTAGAACGTCCTAGCTCTTCCTTTAACATCCACCGGTGTGACCTCTAGCGAAATTCGAGGATTATCTCTTCTCCTTTCTCCTGAGGTCCTAACTCCCGAACCCCTGTTGCCTCGGATCAAAGGTCCGCGACTTTTCGGGTTCGATCGTTCCGGTCAATTCCTGCATGACTTCGACAATTCAGCGTTTCGGGGTTTCGAAAAACTGTTTCACCTTTTTCTTCCGGTCTCTAGTTTTTAGAAATCTACGTGAGTAAGATCCAACAACCACTTGATGCAGGCGCGGGGCTACAACCTCACCTCGCCGGCTCGGTATCGCTTCATTTCGGTTCATGATGCACCGTGAGCCGGCGGCTCATTGGACTCGCCACGGAATCTTAGTTGAAAACCCAGATCCACAAGTCGCGCTTCTTTCACTGATGCGACTCTGCTGCATTACCTATGACTTTCCCGATTCCGGACTTTGGGTTTTGGGGTTTCGTGATCCTTGATGACAAGAGTTCATGTCCTCTCAAACTCGATCTCTTATGAACCAATTCGCCGATATGGCCCTTCACGCGTTAGCCCTCTGACTAAATTCCTATGCAATGACCACTAATTCACAGATCGCGGTATTGTCTCCTTTGAGTTCCGGACTTCTGGTCACAATGCAAAGGATTCTGTCTTCAGGATTCATGAAATGTCGATCCCCAACTTCTCTGAGGATTCTTGATACGCGTCCCGGATAAGATAGATAATTAGAATTAAACCTCGAGACTTCACCCGATACCAGATCAAAGCTTTGCTCCTTATGTGAGGTCCGGTAAAGCCCGAATTTCGGTTAGGATAATCCCGCGAAACGCGTCCTTCCTCGAATCGGCTAAAATCCTTTTGTTGTTTTGTGACTCAAAGGGCCTCGGACTCTTGCTTTCCAAATCTCGATAATGGAGTGGGCTCCCCGCGTCTAAGCCGCACGTGTCCCCAATGACCGGGCGGCTAAAAGATCGGTTCGGAAATTTTCCCGTAAAATTCCGATCTCTTATCCTGGAGAACTCCCGGAATTTCTTCGGTCGAAACTCGATGAGTCTTCCTTTAGGGACTTTCACGAGATCTTAGATCACCATCGTCCCTCAAGATGGGCGGTCGATAGCCTCGAGTTGGCAATACATTGTTAGGAAGTCTTAATCTCGGGATTAGCGATACCGCGCAGAATCGATTAATGGCGATGGACTCTCCTTTAGGACTTCCCCGCCGATAGATGCCGGATCTACATACGTGTTCCCCAGCGGATGGATGATACTGATCCAACCACCTCGTTATTCGAGTTGCCGATGCCACGATGGCGAAAATCCTCATCAGCTCAAAATACTCGATGGCCGATATCGCAAAATGAATTAAGCTCGATCTCATACGTGTCTCAAGCGATGAAGCGTCCGATCCCGGTCTGGATTTTCACCATGAAAATTCACCGATCTCGATAATCATCGGGACTCCGTTTCACGAATGTCGATATCGATGGCCCGCACCTCACCATTGATTGCTTTGCCTCTTGTTGTTCTGAAGGCACAACTTTATTGCAGCTCTTTCGACAAATTGATGGCTGTCGGGACTGCGGATCAAATCGGTCAATCCGTTCTTCACATTGCACACACTCCGGAGACTAAACTTCGAGCATCTTCACCCTTTCCAACGGCTGACGGGTTCTTCACTCTAGTCGGCCGGTGTAGATCATTTATGCTGTTCTTGGCTCCCTCACCTTCCTCCCACTGGGGCGTGAGAAACCAATGGTCAGAGATCTCCTTCTGTCGGCCGTCGTGATTTGCTTTGCTCCCCTCCTAAGCTTGCACTCTTTCTTCCCGGCCTTGGAAGAATTCCAAGTCCTCAAAGGTCGACCTTTGCTTTGTTTCTCCCTCTGCTGTGAGCTCCATGAATTTGAGTCCTCACCTGTGCTCTCAATGATGTTGTTCCTCTTGATCTTATCCCCAGATCCCCAGGGATTCTTTGACTTCTGCGCTCCTTGTAGAGTCTTTACACGTACAAAGATTCTATATATTCTGAGTTTTTTCCTGTAGCTTCGACCTCCACACAAAGTCGGTTCTTTTTCTTTCCTTTCTCCAACAGATGGAGAACTTGACACCCTCATGGTTGTCCTCTGCTCAAGCAACCTCTGTTGAGCCTTGAGTGTTCAGCAACCACTGTGAAGATCCCTCAGTGGATTATTCCTCTGACTTTCAGAACTCAAGAGTTATCTTCTCTTCTGTGCCTAAATGCACAAAGTATCAATGCCCACCTGGCGGAGTATCTTTCACGAGCGTTCAGCAGTTACGTCATACATCACTCCTTGCACTCAATCCCGCCAGGCTCTGAAATCTGATGATTGGTTCTTCTTGAACTTCGCAACAAAGTTCTTCCTCGACACCAGCATTGCGTATCTTTGAATGCCCACTTAGCGGAAGTCAGAATCTCGATGATTAGAGCTTCTTAAGAACTCACAACAAAGTTCTTCCCCAGTACTGCTGTGCATATGCTCAATGCCCACTTAGAAGATCTTCAAAGAACTCCTTAGAAATTAAATGCGTAATTGTGTTTCTCTTCTACGGCCTTCCCTCTGAGGTGTTATTATTATGAGTCTTCTCCCTTTGAGTTTGTTGATTTCGGTATGTGCCCTTTGTGCGTCTTTATCTGGAATCATGAGTTGAATAATACAACTTCTATGCATGGCTTCTCCGGAACCCATGATGTTACATCACGCCACTCTGATATGAAGCCCTCCAAAGACCTCTCAGAAACTGAAACCAAATCCAAGTCTGCGCAAATGCACAACTACATCCTGACATAAAATAGAACCTGCAAGACATTCATTCAACCGCGAGAAATATGCGGTAAAAGCTGATTGTTTGTGATAATAAAGTTCCTCTTTAAAAGGTGTTCTGAGCTCGGACTTTAACGAGTCTCGGCTCCTTCTCCTAACTCTCTAATTGCGGACTCTCTATGCTCCATACGGTGTGGAGTCCTCCTCTCCCTGTGGACTTATGCCCTGCCCCGGTTTGTGGTCTCATAACCATTACTAATCTCGAGCTTAAAAACTTCGTCTAACAGCTCCTTGACACTGGATCCAAAACCAAGATAAAGTGGTCTTCCAGACCCAATTTCCCCTAGCATTCTCGGTCCAAAGACCACTACACCCGACCCATCTGGAAGCGGTAGCCAAAACCTTGGCTCTAATACCAATTTGTAGCACCCATTTCTGAACTCACGGGCTTCTGGCTCGATACCAATTTGTAGCACGCATTTGAACTTCACGGAGCGCAAGCTCGATACCAATTTAGTGTATTTTTGCTTACCAGGCTTTAATGCGCTATGTAGCAATCTTGTGTACACACTAGCGTTGGATTTATAGCACATGGAGTCCGGTATATCCACATGCATTTAACAATTAAACACATTCCACACAGAGTAATCATATGAATTACTGCCATAATCAGCAAACAATTAGATTTTCATATTAATTCATGAACCTGTGGAAACATGATACATAATATATACAATACAGTCATGCCAAATGTGATAATAACATAGTTAGATACTTATCTTGTGACGGTGGTGAAATCCACCAGCTAAAATCACGGGCCTTCCACGAACCTCCCGGTAGCAGACCTGCTGCTTATTATCTGCTTGTTAGGTCACCCGTGGGACTAAGCTCCACCCAAGGCAAGGAATCTGAGCTCGGGATGAAGTTACCGAGAAAACTTATCACACCTGACCACAAAGTGAATTCTCTCGGGGAATCTCCCCGCTCACTACTTACTCACGGACCCTCATTTCCCACATGCTTGTTCCACCCGGAGTATACACCTTCACGTCACGAATGATCAGCCATTTCTGTCTCAGCAGGTTGTAGAAAGACGGGCCGGGCCAGGAAGTCTCGGGCTCTATGGCGACTCTGGTGTTCCTTCCAGGAGTTCTCCCTTCCCTCTGCGCACTCTCTCACGGAGAATTAGGCTCGCAGGCTCAACAAGCCTCGCGCCGTCGATGTTGCGTGGTCACAACAACCCACGAGGAAAAACGGTGCGAACTTCTGGCTAGGTTCGGCCCGATCACCGGGATGATCTCTGATCGATTTGAACCGGACTCCACTGGACAGGCTATTTCGGCTTCTGGAATTAAGCAAAGATCCTTCCCTCAGATTGACTACGGGCTTCCGTTGAGAATCACCTTGCAGTTTCAGAACAAACACACTCCGGCTCCCAAGCGAGGGGTGTACCGCAGTTCTTGAGAACAAATACGAACTTCTTTCGTGTCGAGAATTACGGGAACTCCTCTGGTGGCTCGCGCCCCCACCCTCGGGGCCCAGGTGGGTTGAATCATGAAGAGCCCCCGGCCTGCGTCTGTTTTGTTGTGTCGGGGTGGACACTTGTCACCCTGGAGACTACATGCATTCCACCAACACACGTTCCTCCAACCACTTGAAGATTAGCATATCCCTGTTTTATTTGTATGCGTCAGGGTGGACACTTGTCACCCCTGGAACTACATGCGTTCCACCAGCACGCGTTCCTCCCACCATTTGGGAATTCGCATGTCCTTCCAAAAGGACTTAGGATAAAGACATAAAATGCACAAATCTTTTGGAATAAAAATAAAATGTTATCCTCAGACTTAAGCCCCCTAGGCTTAGCCCCTAGGCTCAATACTTAGCCCATTTCCCACCTTCCAACCCCTAATTCCTTGCCCACTCTGTGGACGCTCAGTCCCCCTTCACCCATTCATCGTGGTCAGTCTGCACCTGGCGGTCTTTATATTTTATTAATTGTTCTGCATACATACAAGTACAACAACAGGCTCCTGGCCTTCAAACACTTAGGCTTCCTGGCCTAACAAACACATAAGCCTACAGGCTTATACAAAACTTGGCTCACCAACCTATAGAACATGTTTACAATTCATTTCATATATCATGATTTGCAACGGGGCTCGGCCTTAGGGACACTACAGTTATCTAGATTATTTTTCTTATAAAAAGTAGAATTAATAGGTGCAAAATAGTAAATTGCTATATACATTCAATCTTATGAAGTTGAATGTGAGAAGAAATGCTCTTTCTAATATAACAATCTATGTCTCATATCCTTCTACTGTGGCATTTCAATGGACATAATATCAACATCACTAGGAATCCAACTTATCATAGGACCTTTGCACCATGAAAAACCACAAATATATATATATATATATATATATATATAAACAGAGTTTATTAAAATATTTTTAGTGAAAATAAATAAAATAAATTTTGAGAGATTTATTTTTTATCAATCTACTTTAATTTAATTCAATTGACTAATTTAAAAACTTTTTCAAATCTTTTAATATAATTAACTAATTTTTAAAAAACACTTTTGAAATTTATGATACTTTAATTTAATTTAATTGACTAATTTAAAAACTTTTTCAAATCTTTTAATATAATTAACTAATTTTTAAAAACCACTTTTGAAATTTATGATAAATTACTTTTTCAATTTAATTTAATTGACTAATTTAAAAACTTTTTCAAATCTTTTAATATAATTAACTAATTTTTAAAAACCACTTTTGAAATTTATGATAAATTATTTTTTGAAATTTATGATAAATTACTTTTTCAATTCTTTTAATATATTAACTAATTTCAACAACCAGTTTTAAAATTTATGGTAAATTACTTTTTCACATAAAATACAAATATAATTAACTAAAACCAATTTTAAAGTTTATGATAAATTACTTTTTCAAATAAAAATATTAAGACAGCGAGAAAGTAAACAACAATATATATAGAAAATAAACAATATTATATATATATAATTGGACTGACTAGCATGGCAACTAGATCGCACTAATTTCCCAATACAGCGAAGAAAGTGAACAATGATATATTTATATATATATAATTGTACTGACTAGCACGGCAGTTAGATTGCACTAATTCACGGGAAACATAACTCCGACGTTCAAAGGAAAAACGCGAGAATAACATATATAATAATATTATAGCCCTGACCAGCACACCAGCCAATTCATGGACAAGTACGGATTCAACGTTCAAAATCACAATATTGAAACAAACAAGACTGTGGATAACACCGATCTACTCTGATGTGATTTAGCTGCCTGTCTAACTGTCCTCCTCGTTTATTAGTCAACAGGTTCTTTCTAATTGCCAGCAGGTGGTGATGTCAATTTAGCTCTCCATCCGGTTATAAATTCAAATATCTCGGCCGGATCGGACAAAACGTCTTTCAGTCCATCGGCTTTACAAAATCTTTCCGCCCATGCACTTAATAGCGGCATTTTATCTGTATCTATTAAAACTATATTGGTAACCTTCTCCATCGTTTGGATGAATACCACTATCCCGCCCAATGAGATGTCAACTAACCCTATCTCATCTCCTCCAAAATATGTTTTTCCGTTAGTTTGCAAGGCTTCCTCCAACAAAAGAAAGTTGGCCACGGATTCCTCAGCCGCTTTCTGTTGCTGCTCACCCTGGCCATTTAAAACTCCTCGAAGACAGGGAACGATCTGACAGAATACAGAAAATGTAATTAAAACGTTCAAAAACCTAAATAGAAGATAACGAACGAATGGATGAATTACCTTATCGTCTACAAAGGCAGCCCAGAAGCGGGCAATGGCTCGGTCATATGGATCTTTGGACATAAGATTTGGCGCCTTACTGTACCATGCCTCGTCGATGTACTGCACAATAATCATCGATTCGCAAACAGGCTTCCCGTTGTGTAAGAGCACCGGAATCTTCTTATGAACAGGGTTTGATTGCAGTAGCAGCTGGCTCTTATTTTGAAAGTCCTCTTCGATGAACTCGTAATCGATCCCTTTAAGAGCAAGTGCTATGCGAACCCGCACAACGAAGGGACTCCCAGTCGCACCTAAGAGCTTAAGTTGCCCCTCTTCCCCACAAGCCTCCATGTCACTGCTCTATTGTTAAATCGTTCTGAAATGAAATGTGCTTCTTGAATGTAATGTGCTTCTGTGAGATATGTGCTATCTCCACTATACTTATATAGCTATAATCGACTACAACAAAACTTGTTCCGTCCGTCACCAAGACCGGATCGCTCGGTTGCTTCACCCATGAAGCTACATCAGCGGGACTACATCCTTCGATCATAAAGCATTGAAGGAGGAATCAAAGGAACAGCATGCTTTACTTGACCCGCATGACTGTTCAAGTGATGCCAAACAATTGGAAACTTCTCTGAATTTGCTTGGCGTCAAATAATAAGGTGATAACTTCAGGTTTTTTTTGATAAAAGTTAACGAATTAATAAATACTACTGGGGAAGATTCCTTTCTATATCGCTGTGTTTTTTTTTTTTTTTTTTTTTTAAAGTCTTTTTGAATGTTTTGATCGCGTGTTTTTTTTGAGTATTAATTTTTAAAGCATTGCATTCTCGCAAGCACTGATATCATCATTATTTAAAATATTTTTATTGATATCAGCATCCTCCCAGCCTCACTTCCCCACCCCAGGGCTCGCCCATCCCTCTTACCAACTTATTTGTTTAGCTATTTTAAATGATGAACCCCGATGGATTAAATTAACATATATAAATTGTTATATTCTAACTATCAACAACTGCGCTTTATAAAAGTGGTTGATACTACATGGATAGATATTTTATATTTTATAAAAGTGGTTGATGCTCTACTACATAAATGGTAGTTTTGAATATTGTTATATCTTTTGTAACATAAATGTAATACAAATTATTTTAATATAATAGTGAAAATTTCATCTAGAAAAAAAATATCATTTTGAGTAGATCTTTTATATAACTACTTTTATAAAATGGTTTTGCTAATTAATATTTTAATAATGTATTATTAATATATTACTTTATTAATGTATTAATAAAATATTTATACATTATTAAATAATATATTAATAAGGTAATTATTATATAATAATAATACATTATTATTTCTAAATTGTTAAATTGAAGGTAAGAATCAAAACTCTGAAGTTCCCATCAGATCGAACCGCCAAACAGACATAGTTGCAGATTCTTCCATCATGGACCAGAAGGTTTAATTATGTTATTCCTCACTTTTGAAACTAGTCCTTTTTTTTGTTCTCTTGCAATTTCTTTGTAAGCAAGATTATAGCCTCTTTTTTAAAATCAAGAAGACACATTGTAAGCAGGTTCTAGCCTATGTTTAGCCAATTTTTGGATTCTAGGACGGTATGGGAATTAACAATTTTGAATTTTATAGTTTTTCTCATAATAGTCACACCATTGTTTTCTTAATATATAAACCACTTTCTTGTAAAAAAAAAAATACATTATTATTAGTAATACCTTGTTATATAAACCCCGGATGGGGTGACACGCGGCTATTTGGTGACAGTTGGAGGCGCACTCGGCCTGGGCTTAAATTTCGAGGGCCGCCACCCACAAGCTAGCATTAACGATGGGGGACGGCCTTTGCAACAGACACAGGATGGAAGTACTCCTCCCTCGCGTGTTCATTAACAACCACAACGCACTCGGGATGGGAGAGGTTAAGTATGGGCAGATGACCTCAGCTCCTGGCTATGTGAATTTCTATACGCCCAGACAGCGCAGGGCTGCACCTGGCTCGGCTCTAATTCTCGCTGGAACGCTCTGGTGCAACCGAGCTTCTCTTGCGCCCAGGCTCTCAGCACTTTCGGTGTATCTTTCTCGGTATGATGCGAGACAGGTTAAGCTTGCTCGTGCCCTGCAACTAAATTTACTTTCGTCTTGGCTCACCTGCCTTTTACTGTATTCGCTCTGTTCTCTTACCATGGCTCAGAAAAGAGGCAGACCTCGCCATGGCGCGGCCTGGGATGCACACAAGGCGCAACGACGATGGAGAGAGCAATTGGAGCGTGCCTTGGCTATGGCGACCTCCATTCTCAAGAAAAAAGCCAGGGCAGAGAAGTTGGCGCTTCTCGCCACCATAGCTGAACCAAGAGCCGGTTGTAGCCGTGACGTTAAGACCAATACCCCGGAAGACCGGCAGGATGCTGGAACTGAGGAGGAGTTTCCACCCTGCGTAGTGGTGGAAGACCCGTTCATGGAAGACTTGACGATAGTGGAAAAGACTCGTGCCACTGAGGCGACTCATCAGGAGAAACACACTCCCATCCCAGCACAGGACGACTACATCCCCGACTGCATTGTGGAAGAAATTCCCTGGCCCGGCGACGACAATGTCAGCAGCCATGACATACAGGCGAAGGAAGCAGGAACAACGGGTGCAAAGGTTGCTGAGGAGCAGAGGGAGTTCGATGTTGGTTCTGGAGTGGCGATGGACTCGGTGGATGTGGGTGGCTCTCTCCTCCGGGAAGAGCACCTGGCTCTTGTGTTTGACCTTCGTGGCCACATGTCTGACCTGGAGCATCGGGACCGCATCATGGGACAGCGCATGGACATGCTCCTCGATGCTTTCTCCAATGCACCAGCTCAGCGGAAATGCCCCCTCTGCGCGCAAGAGTTTGCCATCCCGGCTGGGTTCACGTGCCAGAAGGGCGAGGACGACAGGAGACCTGGCACCTAAGATTTTATGCTCTTGGTTCCTAGTTTACTTTGTTACTGTTTTATGTATATTTGGACTGTAGACATCTGTCCTGGTTTCCTCCGAGTAGGACATATGCTACTTTGTTTTACGTTTTATCATGCTACTTGGTTTTACGTTTTATCATGCTACTATGTTTTACCTATGCTGGTTTCCGGTTATCGGCAGCATTTTTGGTGACTCCAGGTCTACTTTTTTGTACATTCTGCAAAAAAATTTTGCCTCTCTAATATAGCAGGTTCCACCTTTTTTATTTAAAAAAAAAAATACCTTGTTATATAATAATAAAGTAATACATGAATAAAACATTCATATATTAAAAAACTAATAAAAAAATATATTAAAATATTACATTATTACATTAAAGTATTAATAAAATATTTATACAATAAAAAATAATACATTAATTAATAAAATAATGATACATTAATAAAATAATGATACATAAATATTGTAATAATACATCACTTAAATTAATACATTATAATAATATATTAACTTTTTATTATAAATATATTAATAAAACATTAACAAATACATTACTTAATATATTGTAATAATATATTAACTCATATTTTAATAATGTATTATTAATATCTTATCTCATTAATATATTAATACAATATTATACATTATAAAATAATACGATAATAAGATAATGATAAAGTAATACATTATTATTCATGGATAAGATAATACATGAATAAAACATTCATGCATTAAAAATATATATATATTAAAATAATAAAAAATATATATTATATTAAAATACTTATATTAATAAAATATTTATACAATAATAAAGTAATACATTAATTAATTAATGATACATTAATAAAGTAATGATATATTAATAAAATAATGATACATCAATATTGTAATAATATATCGGACGAATTAATACATTATAATAATCTATTAACTCATTATTATATTGTTTAAATATTTTATAATTAACATATTTATAGATTATTAATTAATGTATTAATAAAATACTAACAAATATATTAAGTAATAAGTTATAATAGTGTATTAACTCATTATTAGTGTGTATACATATATTATAATTAAGATATTTATATATTATTAATTAATACTTAATGTATTAATGAAGTATTTATACATTATGAAATAATACATTAATAAAGTATTAAAACAGTAATAAAGTATTGTTAATTAATACATTAATAAAAAACTAAAACATTAAAAATGTATTTAATTTATAATATTACATTAATATATTGAAGTAATAAAGTAAAAATACATTAATAATACATTTTTACATAAATATAAAACATTGACCATGACCATGCTAATGACGAGTGATAGCT
>SNQJ01S0090374.1:8525-40408 GCA_010110895.2 Picea sitchensis | reverse complement strand
CTGCAAAGTTTATATTATGATATCTCTGTGGAGTAGAAAGGCCGAATGCGGTTAAATAAAATGAATCACTCGGCTAGATCAAAATACAAAAGGATCTTAGCAGGAATACAATAAGCAAACTAAATGAAAATACCTGATAATAAATGAGCACCACGAGACCAATGGATGAGCTGGAACTATGGCAGCTCATACGGTAACTGCTAGAAGTCTGGAAAGTTCGCCCTGGCAGATATACCTCTCGGAATGGCCTGGAAACTATCCCAAATGGTGAGCCCTGCTCTAGCTCACAGGCCTCGTAACTGACCGACCCCTCTGTTGGTGGGTCTGGACCCCGGGTGGATCCCCCTGGGGGAATGCACCCCTCTCTCATTGGAAAAATGCATCCTAGTGATTCCACAGTCAGAATCAATCGAGATGTATCTCAAAATGATTGACTTGGTCTACTGGGAAATGGGTCAGAAGGGTTTCCCTGAATTTTATCTGATGCTCGCCCGGGAACCCTGAATGTGTCTGCCAAAAGTGTCACACTTCCAAGTCTGGAAAATGCGCCCCATATGATTCCTCCATTAGAATCTGACGATGAAATAGGAAAAATATGCATCTTTCCTTCCTCTCAACTGGGTCGAAGGGGAATCTCTGAACTCTCCCTGGATGGGACAAATTGATTCCATGAACCTCCTCAGGAGTTGCGCCCTCACCCTGGATAAGTGTTCCCTTGCTGTTGGACCCTGCGTAACTGCTGCAGAAGAATGATGCAAGACCCGTGTGATCTTCCCAATGACTAGGGTGTGTCTCTCAACACCGAAATCAACCAACTGGTGTCTTCCTCCTCGAATCCACTGAACTATCTCTCCCGAGATGCGCCTCTCTCCTCAATGACAAGTCATAATCTGCAGAATGATGAATTAAGTCACTGGCTCTTCTCTTATAGCTTTCCAAAACCCTAATTCACTGCTGAAACCCTAATTCACTGTTGACTTCTAATTTTAGCTCACCTGTTCTATTTTTAGCTCATAATGACTTAAAGGCACTTTTAACCATTTTTAGCTCAATGTCACTTTCTGAACATAACACCTTTGACTGGAGTGACCTCTAGTAACCCTGTTTACCCCTTTTTTGGCCCTGGATATAGTCTAACGGGGTGGTTTAGACCATTAAGCCTCTTCTCTGTAGCTCCTATTTGGAAAGGGACATTACAGGGCCGGTGGTCAGGCATCGACAAATTCAGTGGAGAGTTTTTCATCCAACAACAAATATCGTCGATGATAGATTTAAGAGTTGTTTGAAAACCGGGTGTCGGGGAAATGGACCGACGACCGACGGTAGGATCGATAGCTTTGGAAAAAAGTTTTTCACATCCAAAGGATGATACCAATTACCAATGGATGATAAGGTCCAATCACTGGTTGTTGTGTATCGTGATTTGAGATCAACGATTGAGATTTAAAGAACTATTATAGTAATAAAACAATGAATTTTGTGTGAAATGTTCCGAAATTTTCATATTTTTGAAGGTCATTAACTTGTAGGGAATTTTTGAGGCCCTAAATGACATTTTTAGCAAGTCAAAACCCACAAGAACAGAGTGTACCAAGGTATAAAGTGTACCAAGTTACACTTTGTCTCTGCATCTCAAATAAAAGAACTCGAAGAGGTCTATCCAACAAGCTAAACGGTTTGCGAAACAGAGCTCGTATGAGAAAGTATAACCAAAATAGTGAGGGTAAAATTTTGGCACCAATATTACTTCCAGAGGGCATAACTCCATGCTCAGAAATCCGTTTGGGGCACATGAGTAGTTGATGAAAATATTATGACCCATAGAAGCTAGTGGTGGAGTCAGATTTTGGTTATGGGTACTTGAAAATGTACAGAAAGAGAAATAAGACACTTGTAGGATACACAAGTAAATTGAGTAAAACAAACTAAACTTCTTAACCATAACTTTTAGCTTGGATCTCAGATTTGAGCTCGGTCTTGAGGAGTAGAAGACATCTGTCTACCCAGAATTTTGATTTGAGCAATTAAATTTCTCAGAAATTAATAAATAGATTTCTGTAGCAGTAAAAGAGTGGAATTGCAACTTGTACTTGTTGTAAATTTTCACTCAGAATTCAGATTGAGGCATGAGTATAGTCGTTGGGAAGCTGCTTCAGGGATGAATGCATCAACAAAATCAAAATTTTAGCTGGTGGAATGTGTCCTTCATAATTTTATGAAGAAATAACCTGTATTCTATATGATGAAATGTTTTATGTTATGCATACTTCTAACAATAACTATTATATGCATATTTCTTGCAAAATTAGAGGTACAAAAAGAAACTTTAGTTCTTATATGAGGACTCGAGTCATGGAATATGCTCAAGGATCTTACAACCATGAGGAAGAGATCATAGGTCTACATTTCAACATGGGGAATGCCGAGAGATAGTCAAATGGAAGAAGAAATAAGTAAGATCATGTCACTATGAGAAGCCTACAAAGGGAAGTGCAGAGCTACATGGATGATAATGAAAAGATTATGAAGGATCATGAAGAGATAATTCATAGCTTAAATATGTTGCATAAACAAGTTAAAAAATATCATGGAACCAAACAAGCAGCTAGTGCTAGACAAGTATCAACATATAGATCCCATAGAAAAAGGGATGATAATGGAAATGATAGGAAATCAAGAAGCATGAGCAGGCACCATCATTATCCAAGGCCTTCCACTAGAAGAAATCATTCAAGTTTAGGACTAGGAAGCAGCCCAGTGTGTCTCATGTTCAGAGGAAAAGAAGAAGTCATGAGGCAGACATCTTGCAATGTGAACTCAGGAAAATCAAGCCACCTACTTTCAATGGTGACCACAGGAAAGGAGAAGAGACAGAGGCCTAATCGTTGGAAATGAAGAAATATTTCCAGCTGCATGATTACCCCTCTTGGGTAGATGCTAAAATTTCCACCTACCACTTGCAAGGAAATGCAACCATGTGGTGGGATCAACATAAGAAAGCCAAGAACCTTGATGAGAAGAGGATCTCATGGAGGTAGTTCAAAGGATATTTCTAAGAGAAATATTTTTCCGAGCATTACTATGAGAGAAAAATGAAAGAGTTCTTTGAAATCAAGTTGGGAACCATGACAATGGAGGAATATGAGAAGTGATTCTTTGAATTGTTGAAGTATTCTGACTTTATCAAGGATGAGAAGGTTAAAATCCAAAGGTTTCTAAGTGGGTTACCCTCCTTCTGTACTGAAAATATACAATATGATAATCCCAATACTTTGGAGGAAAACATAAGGAGAGCAAGGCACCTTTATGAGCAAATAAAAGGAAGGTCAGTTTTCCAAAAATATTGGAATGACAAGATGAAAGGGAAAAATGATCAAAGGAAGAAAGGTTTTCAGCCACCCATTTTCAGAAATAACTCCAAAGAAAATCAGTAAGGTCAAGAAGTCCAAAATGAGAAAAATAATGCAAATTCATTTGGGAAAAGGCCAAGGCAACAACCTGTTCAATGTTGGGGATGTGAGGGAAATCACTTATATAAGGACTGCCCTAAAAAAGGATAAAGAATGAGGACTGTCCACAACATTCAGGAGGCTGAAATAATGAAAGACATGGGAGGAAGCATGCCAAGGATTTATGCAGCCTTGGACAACAAGCAAGTTAAATATCAATACCCCATGATTGAAGTGGAAGGTGGAGCACGGAGGGGATTTTCGAGTGGAACCAATACACATCCTTGACCAGAAAGTCAAAGTGCTCAAGAAAAAATCCATAGGGATGGTAAAGGTTCAATGGAACTGCTACAGTCCTGAAGATGCTACGCGGGAGCATGAAGAAAATATGCGGGTAGAATACCCGCAATGTTTTGACAGTTTTGAAGAAAACATAATGCAAGACACCATTTTGAGTCGCTAAAATTCTGGAACCACATCTCTGAGTCCTAGCCAACTGCATTGGGTACCTTGATAAAAGAATGGTTCATTCCTTGGGTTAGCCCTAATAAAAGGATGATACATCCCTTGGGTTATCCCTGATAAATGAATGATGCATTCCTTGGGTCGACGAGTTGAGAGGAAGATGAGATTATGGTTGGAGTTGTTGTTGGAGTTGTTAAATTGTAGAATTTTATTTCTAAGTATTGTGATGTAAATTTTCATATATGTATATCGGCATAGAGTGCACCGATGACGGTGCACAATTGTAGGTGAGGGGGAATGTAACATCCCCAATATAATCCCCAGTTTAATTAATTCTTATGTAGATATAGTGTGTAGCTACGACCAAAACGATGTAATATGCGAATTGTATTTCCTTGTTTTATTAATAAAAATGTGATGCCAGCTGCTGAGGGGACATGGACAAGAGATGGGGGATGAATTAATCCATAAGAGAGGGGATTTTATAGGATAATGGCCAAGAGGGGTCCAAGGGGTGTCCATGTATATTAATTTAACCCTTTTTCCTAATTTTTCTATTTGTATATGAACCTTCCCATTTCTGATTGAGTGTTCCCAAAGCCAATCATTGAATACATGTAAGAGGGTGGGTGTGAGTGGTCACATCCAAAAGTTATTGGGAACATGGGGGTTGAGTACAATCAGCTTGGGGAAGAGTGTGAGTCAAGAAAGGAAAGCCAAAGAGAGGGAATTCATACGGGTTGGGACAAGAGTTTTTAGTTAGTCAAGTTTGTGCATGGGAAACAAGGAGAGAGCAAGAAATAGAGCTTGAAGATGATGCATCCATGGAGGGAGAATTCTAAAGCATGATTGAGTGTAATTGGAGCGAATTGGAGCTATAAAAATGAAGAGCCAAGTTGTCAGGCCTGAAGAGTGAACTCCTATGTGAGTTGCACTAAAACAACAAGTGGTTGTTGTTGGTTTTCTTATAGTTTTCCTAGCAACAATTTCCCTTGAGTTCCTACCTAAGAGATTCCTAGCTACCTGTGCCAGAGAGACCCTAATAAATAGATGGTATGCCCATTGGAATGAGAACAATGAAGGGGTACATTCCATGGGTTGGACATGTCAAGAGGAAGAGAGATGGTGGAAAATCGAGATAGTTGTAGGAGAATATCATTTGGGTTGAGAATTTTATGAGCTCTGCGTAGACTATGAGAGACCACCCTCTTTTGTGGATTGCTAGCCTCATCTCGAGGGTGACTGGATGTTGACATTTGGAACAATCAATCAATGATTGGGTGGAACGTCTGTCCCAAGAAGATGGTTTCACAATTCTTGTTTAAAGATAAGTGTTTTATGTTGTTGTTGTGTTAAATTATGTGTTAAATTGTTGTGCATGAACTCTATGTATTTGGAAGTGATTTATACGTTGTTGTAATGAGTTGTTTAGTTGCAATTCGTGTTGAATATTAGCATGTTGTAGATGATTATATTTTGTGGTTATAGAGAGTAGCTAAATATATTTAATTTGTAGCTAAAAGCTACAGGAAATCGACTATCAGTAAAAAAATTAAATTATTTGGCTGTAAATTTTGTTTTTATGTATATTTCGTACCGTAATGTCCCCCAGTTCGGTTGGGCTGGGGAACATTACAATCTGCTCACTTACAAAGAATACTTTCTAATCCGAAATATCATTTAGAAAAAAAGAGAATAACTTAAACACAAATCCTGTGACATGTGATAGCAAAATCTTTACTAACATTCAACATGTAACATGATAGACCAAATACTTTGCAAAAGATTCAAATGCATTCAAGTAAGATAGAAGAAATACAAGACAAGAATAAGATAATCTAACCATAATAATGTCTTTTCCATTGAGTGCAAAATGTAATAGGTTTTAGTTATTACAATCCATATCAATATGTCCCTTTAATCTCCCAAAATCTGAACCCATTAACTCTGTCATCTAATTTCTTTTTTATACACAAAGTTGGTTTTCATTAGATCCTAAAATCTAGTTACAGTTTTGATTGAGACTTGATATCTGGCTAACAAATAATGATTACATTCTCTTTCATTCATTGTATTATAAAAAAAACCTAGATTTTAGAGAAGAGACCTTGAACCTAGGGTAAAAAAATAACTCTAGAGATATCATTGTCCTGCCAAATAGGATCTCTAGCAACTAATCAAAAGTAGATGCGTTGAAGACTTGATCTTTGAACTTGTATTAGGTCATGACATAAACATTCTTGCAAAAAGTCCATAAATTTGTCTAACTACTTCATCATTTTGTCAAATGGAAGGCTACCAAAAACTGTCATTTCTAATGGCATGAGTTCAAAATTAGAAACGACCGGTATATTGTCATAGTTTGGGAAACTTTTCATCGTTGAGAAAAATATTGAACTTTAGGATTTTCTTGTTGCAACTTAGTCTTAAGCACCACATTACTCTAGTATAGCTTAATATTCATTTTTCTAACTTTCTTTAACAATTCACTTTGTGACTTGCATTTTTCTTTCAGTCTTTGAACTTTTTCTTGCATCTTGGAATTCCATATCTCAATTGTTCTTCTCTCTTTCTCCAAATCCTCTATTTCCGCCTTGTCTTCCCCTTGATTTTCTTTAGATGTAGGTCTATTCAGATCAATACATCATTTAGGTTTCTTTCCCTTTCTTCCATATTTATGCTCCTTTGAGGATGTTTCTTCAATGATTTGTTCTTTCATAGTTTTAGGTGGGCTATATGATTTTCCTATATATGAATCTGACAATTCTTGTATTTCTGGACTGTAGGCGAGGTCCTGTTCTATTCCTTCATCAGATTGAGAAGATTCAATCTTAGGTAGTGACTGTTGCTTTTTTCCCTTCTTGGTTGTTCTGGTTTGTTTTCTCTTTATAGATTTACCGACCAACTTTCTCTTCTCAAGATTATGTTTTGGACTATCATCCTCCAATATAATCATATTATATTTCTTTATAGAGGGCTTGAATAAATCTTTAGAATTAAGTCTAAGTTTATTGGTAGGCCAAGTTTTAGGTCTATAAGGGTAGCTAGCAGGCTGTTTACCTTTCTTATTTTTTATCTATCTTTCCATTGGAAGTTCCTCGATTGATATATCACAAGCCTTTGGTGTAGGTTCAAAATTTTCCTTTTGTAGTTCCTATGTCCTCTGTCTTGTCATTCTCCTGGTGTAAGTCCTATCACAACTTTCAAAACCTTGTTTTGAAATAGAGGATTCATGTTCCTGTTTGATCTCTTTTTCCTACTGTAACAAAAGTTTTCTCTTGATTGATCTAGTCTGTGTTGCTATAGGAAAAGCCTCTTCTTCTTCCTTTGCTACACTCCTTGATGTATTTCCCACTTCCTTTGAAACCCTAGTTTTGTTGTTAGGAGTTATTTCTGGTGTTTTTAGAACTTGTTCCTCGAACCTTAATGAAAATAATAATTGTTTCCAAGTCACCTGAAGTTCACTTAATGCATACATGACCAATATTTTAATCAGACCTTGATGAAAAAGGATTTTATCAACAATTTTTGGATTAGCATGTACCGTCTTTTCCATTTTGGTCAAGCTCTTCAAAAGATAAAAAGGCAAGTTCATTTCTCCATCTCCATTTAAATGCATTAAAAATCTCACGTGGTAACAATGAACATAAGATTACCTCCCTTCACATGTTATATACCTTTGGACAACAACTAGGACATTCTGCCATTCTTTCTTCAACCACTTATTTGGAATACCTTGACTCCAGTTTGGATTGTAATGTTCTTCCATTAAAAACTGGTTGCACAGACCTATAAGAAGTTTACTTTTCTTTCACAACCTTTCACCCTTTACAATCAAATGACAAGCTGCTGCAATGGAGTTCTCTGTAACATGAATCCACACATTTCCCACTTGAGTTTGAAAACCATAGAAATTCTAGGAAAATAAATTCAAAATTTCTTCATGGTGCCCCTGAAATTTTCCACAGAATTTAAACCATTCCCCTTTTATGAATTTCTCCATAATTTTTGGGCAATATTCTAGTAATTCGACCCCATCTAGTTCCAGTCGAAGAACTCATCCTCCCTTTTTAGTTGACATGTTGTTAGCTGCAAACTCTATATACCTGCAAATGCTAGGGTGTCACTTTGGGATTCTGAGAATACCTGCACACAATAGATAATGGAAACAAATGTTGGCTGCAAATATCAATAAGCTACATTTCCTTTATTCAAAACTCCTTTTTTAAAATTCAAAATCATAACTTTGCATGTTTTTGAGTCATGGTCTGAAAACTGGATTTACTGAAATGTCAGCGAAATCTGATCCATGTTATTGAATTCGTGCATAGGATCAAATAATCATTTAAATATGACAAACTTGAAAACCATAACCGTTTTCACGATCTTTGACATGATTTTAGGTTTTCTTGACACAATCCTTGGATTTGGAGCACATTCGAATAATGATTTCTCATGTGCTACCCGAATAGCAGTATTCTGGTAGCGACCTTGTTTTATGTTTTATAACTAGACAAATGCCTTTATTTTCCATTAGGAAATAACCATTGTGATGTGACACATCCCTTTCCATGCAGAATTTCAAACTATCCTATAAGAAGAAAATGAAAACCAATTAAAGTAAATCAAATCACACCAAAATGAGAGGTAAAATGTTTAAAAAGCGCAAGCAAATAAAACAAAAAATCTCAGGACAAGTTTTGATATAACATGCTAAAATTTAAGAACATAAAGGTGGTAATAGGCTTAGGGACTAACACTGGCTCCATCTGGGGATAATGTTCTCCTTGTGAGACATTAAGAACTGCTGACCAATGCATTCTTTTTCAATTCTACCATTGAAACTTGTGACCTTCACTCTGTTCTTTTCTTATTTGTTATGACCTTTGTTTTTATTAAGGATCACCCATTCTGCATTTATGAAAAACCAAACCATAAGAAGATAATTGTAGACTAGTGTCTCCATTGGGATATGGAGTCTTATTAGATCTGCTAAACATACCAAAATAAAGCAATATGTACAAGCTAAATTAAACCTGGATTTTCAGGTAAAATAATGTTTCAGAAAATGCCCATTGACTGGGCCTCCAAATACCTCACTGTCATCTAATTTTTGTAAGAAAAAAAGTGTTGTTGTTTAGAATTTTGGTTATTTTAAATGGGCCAAACTACAAATTGTTGAACTTACCGTGTTTTGGCTTCTCCTCCCTTCTAGCATCCCATCTGAGAACAAGATATCCTTTTTTGAAACCGTCCTGCTTAGCCTTTTTGTCAAATGTTGTTTTGACCTTACTTCGATAAGCCTCAGATTTATCATTTAAAATTTCTCTCCTCTGTTGTACCTCAATAATTTGAAAAATCCTTTTTTGAATATCATTGGGTTCTTCCAATTCTTATTACATAAATTTTAGTACAGGTAAACCAAGTTGGGTTGGGAAAATAACATATGTCCCATAAACCAACTGAAAAGGAGAAGTGCCCATTGAATTTTTGGTGCTAATTCTATTAGCCCATAAAGCATATTTCGGTTTAGAATTCTATCCCTTTTTGTTATATGCCAAAGATTTTTTGATGATTCTAATCAAGCTTTTGTTCGAGGATTCTGCTAATCCGTTACCCTATGGATAATAAGGAGTAGAATGTGCCATAGTAACATTATACCTTTCACAAAATTCATTCATAGTGATAGATTTAAATGCCTGAGCATGATCTGTAATTAATTTTCTAGGACAACCAAATCTAGAGAATATATTTTCTTCTAGAAAATTTATAATTACCTTATCAGTTGCATTTCTGGTCAGGATAGCCTCAATCCATTTTGTAAAGTAACAAGTGGATGTCAAGATCCATCCGTGCTGTCCACTAGAAGGTGAATGAATTTATCCTATGATTTCCAAACCCCATTGCTGGAAAGGGCCATTTGCTATGATTGGATTTAAGGGAAGAGAGCGTAATTATTTCTTTCCAACAAATTTTTGACATTGCTCACATGCTCTAGTTTTAGAAAACACATCAGAAAAAAAGGGTGGGGCAGTAATACCCAACTCTCAAAATTTTAAATGCTGTGGATTTCCAGTGCTGATGCCCTCCACAAGCACCTTTATGCACGTTAGTCATAAAAAAATTTGATTCATCCTCATCAATACATCTCAACAAAATGCCATTAGGATCCTTCCAAAGCAAATCTTGATTAATGATGCAATACTTTATAGCCTTAAGCTTGAGAGATCTGCATTTAGATTTATCAAAATCTGATGGACACTGAAATTTCTGCAAAAAATATACTATGTCCTTATACCATGATGAGGAATGATACTTGTCAAATACATGTAAGTATTTGTCTTTATCCTATGATACTGGAACAACTGACTAATTTTGAATATAGTGCAGTCCAAGAGCTTTTCAATGTGAGTTAACAAGAAACCTCACCAGACCTTGTCCCTTGATCGATTTGGTAGGTTTGAGTTCTACATCATATTCTAAGAGCTTTGATATCCACTTACCTCTCTTTCCTTCGTTTTCTGGTTGCACAAACATATCTTTCACATTGCTTCTAGGAAGATAAGCAATTATCTTAGAATGCAAAACATAAACTATGAAAGATTTCAATGCCTTCACTAAGGCATAAGCCTGTTTCTCCATTATGTCATATTTAAGTTGTGCATCTCTAAGAGTTTTACTAAATAAATAAATAGGATGTTCAAATACTTCGTCATTTCTCTGTAATAATACTATAACAATGGTACCTTCAAAGGCAAAAGAAAAGACCAAAAATTCCTTAGAATAATCTGGACTAATGAGGACAAGAGCTTCAATTAAGGCTTATTTTATCTTTTCAAAGGAGGACTTGGATTCCCATGTCCACTTAATCTCAACATATTTCTTTATCATGTTTGTGATGAGTTTGATGATTTTAGCAAAATTGGGTATGAATCTCCTTAAGAAGTTAATTTTACCAATGAATGACTGAATAAATTTTTTGTTTATGGGAATATCAATCTTTTGAATGGCCTCCACCCTTTCAGGCAAGGATGATTTTAAGCATGGAAATTTATTTTAAAATGTAGAAACCTTGGCGAATCTTACTAATCCTTCATATGCTAACTATAAAATGTTGGCGATATTTTTGTAAAAATATTCCAATTTCAAAGGATTTTATATAGTTTGTATAAAATTTTGGCTATTTTTAAGGTAACATAACTTTATCCTATAGAATTTGGGCGAATCATTTTTAGAATAGTGAATCATTTTTTGGGAAAACCATGGAAAATTAGCCCATGAGCGAAATTTAGCCCCTAAAATCATCCATGCTTTCAGGATCTATTTTGATTCCTCATTTAGATACAATATGGCCTAAGAGCTTGCCTTCATGCATAACAAAATGATATTTCTTTGGGTTTAAAGATATTCCATACCTTTTGCATCCTTGAGGTGCTACAAATGTTCATCATCAGTCTTTGAGAACACAATGATTTCATCAAGATATATCACCATGAACTTGTCCTTTTCTCCAATGAATGCAATGTCCATTGCTCTTTGGAACACAACCCCTGCATTCATCAACCCAAAAGGCATCTTGTCATACATGAATGTACCCCATGGAGTAGTAAAATCAATTTTCTTTTTATCTTCTTCAAATACTACAATCTATTGTATCCAAAATACCCATCTAACATAGATATCCTTTGAGCACCTACCAATTTATGCAAAATGTGATCAATTTTTGGTAATGGATAGTCATCCTTGAGTGAACACCTCTTCAAATTTCTAAAATCCACGCATAATCTTATTTCACCATTTTTCTTCCTGACTGGCACCAAATTTTCCACCCACTCTGAATATCTCAAAGGTACTATAATCTTAGCATCTAGCAATATTTTTAACTCTTTTTCAATAATAAGCAACAACATAGGATTAAATTGTCTCATTTTTTGCCTGAAATGTTTAGAGCCCATTTTCAAGGGAATGTTATGCTGAATTATTTCTATGTCAAAAATTTTAAGGTCTTCATATGACCAAGCAAAAACATCAACAAATTCTTTCATCATATTAACATACCTTCTCTTCTTCTCTTCTGACAATGCGTTGGACAATTTAATAATCTTCGGATCTACTGCAGTACCAATATTGTAATAAAAAACATCCTTTTCCTAACTCTGAATTGAAGATTTTTTGGAAACATCATTGCTTTCAAACAATATTTCAAGTGGAACCAGACCTTTTGGGATGTGATTTGTCTTTAACTCCATGATTTTATGCCCTGCTACCTTATTATGAAAATGAACATCTGATTGAATTTCTGTCTCATCTTTTTAATTTTCTTGGTCAATAGAAATTGCAGAAAATTCATCAATAGTTTCCATAAATATTTTCAGTTCTTGTTCAACATTGAAAACTTACAAGTGTTTAATGTTATCTAGGATTGAAGGCCTGTGTTTAACTTCAATTTCATATCTCAGATTGGAAAATAACGGAGTCTTGAAATGACTAGATGCTAATTCTAATGAATCTGCTTGTTGATTAAAGTTTCTCTGAACAAATTTGATATCAAAAGCCAAAAATAAGTTTTCAACAAAGTCCCATACATGATTCATGTATTCCCTCAGTCTTTTCTGCTTTTTCCAATAAATAATATTGACTTGATGGATGACTAATTCATAATCTCCAAAAACTGCTAATTTGTCGATCACCATATCTTTTACAACTTTTAATCCAAACAATAGAGCCTCATATTCTACAATATTATTGGTAGTCTCAAATTATAATTTATAAGACAAAGGTATGACTTCCTTGGTAGGAGAAAGGAATAAAATCCCTACACCAGATCCCTCCTTTTAACATGAACCATCAAAATACATCTTCCAAATTGAGTTTTCAATACCTTTCTCTTACTTACCAATAAGTTTGTTAATTGGTGATTCTGGAATATCATCACTGATATGGAAATTTGCTGAGCCAATTTCATCATCTATTGCATAGATAGGATGATTTTCTGGATTGTCATGATCACTTATAATATAAGAAAGTATGAATTCCCTGTATAATTTCCAATGTTCACCCCCCAAAATAGGTATGGTGGCATATGTTAGATCCATTTGCAAAGATCCACCCACCTTTTTAGCCCAAGACCTAGACAACAACATCCCAAATTTTGGTGGTATATCAGCCACTACAATGTCCATAACAACACTCTTCATAGGTAGTTGAGACAATGTTACAACCAAATCTTTGATAACTCCTAAAGACTTGACTTTTTTAGAGTCAAAATAATAGAGATCTTGGTAGGGTTTTGTGATATATAACCCTAACTCATCCATAACTACCTTCGGCATAAAATTATGTGAAGCTCCCGAGTCCATGAGACAGTTATGCAAAATTTTATCATGAATGTTCAAGGATATATAAAATGGTGGAGAAGAATCAGATCCATTTTCAATATGCGGGCCAATTGTTATAACAAGATTTTCATCTTGCAAATTTATAGTGTCTGAAGAGATAACCGATGATGGAGAAGTATTTGACGATATAAAAGGTGCAGGAGATTTCAAAACCTTCAAGATATAATGTTTAAAAGGCTCGTTCTTCATCAGCTCTATCAAAGGCACATGAATTTTAATTTTATTTATCTCGTGCTCCATATTAAAAGGATATAAATATCTTTCTATTTCTTTAACTTCTCAAACACCTGCCTTGATAGGCTGTTGATGCTGATATGATTTTCTTGGCCCCTGTTGGCTAAAGTATTTATCTTCTTAATATGAGTTTGAGCATTCGGTTTTGACCCACTTTCTTTAGACCATAAATTGTATTTCTTTTGTGTCTCATTCTGAAAAATTTCCTCTTCTTGATCATCAAACCGATTTGATATCAAAGAATCCTCGTATTCCTGTTGAGTCAAGTGACTGGTGGGAATCTCAGTTCTATCTAAATTAGCAGTAGTTTTTTCTTCAACATCACCACTTTCTTTTGTATCTTCAATTGCATTGTTCTGGAAAGGGGGAATGATTCTTTGGTCTTCTTGATTCCTTCTTTCTCTTTTCGTATGCCAAGGAGCATTATGTGGTCTTCTGAATTGATTTGGATTCCTATTCCCACCCTCTTGAACATGTCTATTCGACTACTTAGCTTCCAATTTCAATTTGGCCAATTCTGATGTTAGATTCTTCAACATTTTATCCATTTCATCGATTTTTGGATCAGATGTTGCTGTATTGGAAGAAGATGGGACATTTTCTTTCTTCTTCTTTTTTTCTTTGTCAGATTTTGTCCTTAATCTTTCAATTGCTAGAATATTTGAATCTAACTCAATAGATGCTTCCTTCATTGAGATCAAGGTAGAAGACCTCCTTTCTCTCAACAAAAGAGGGAATTCAACATCAAAAGCATTAGAAAAATTAGTTTTAGCAGAGGTTTCAGTAGGCTTGATTTCATCATGGATCTTGGTATACATTTTATTAAACCTTTTAGTAAAATATGACACAAACTCACCACTTTTTCTTTTCAAGGCTCCAAACTCAATGATATAATACAAGTAATCCTTTTTGTCTCCCCACTGTTTCATAAAGGTGTCATCTAAAATGTCAATATTTGGAATAGAACCTGCAGGTAGACATCAAAACCATTTCCTTACTTCTCCATCTAGAATTTGAAAAAACACTCTCATCCAAACATCTGATTGTTTTATATAAAAGTTATCTGTAAAGCTGTAAAAAGAGGCTAAGTGATCCTCAATAATAACATCTCCCTCCCCATTGAATCTAGGAAAGTATTTCATGTAATCTCCAGTTGGGAAA
Source organism: Picea sitchensis (assembly GCA_010110895.2). Classification (NCBI taxonomy): domain Eukaryota; kingdom Viridiplantae; phylum Streptophyta; class Pinopsida; order Pinales; family Pinaceae; genus Picea; species Picea sitchensis. The sequence continues at coordinate 25,701 of SNQJ01S0090374.1, read as the reverse complement.
GCGCTTAAGACTTGAGGTAAAATCAAGGGTGAATATCTAGAAACAATGATAACATCCATCTTATTAACAACCATAGTGTGAACAACTGGAGTAGGAGATTTAAGAGGAGAGGATGACTGTGAAGTATGAGGTGAAGATGCAGTATGAACCTTTGGAGGCAATGAATGCTGAAAATAAATCTTTGTAGACTTTATGAATCCTTAAATAGCAAGAGTATTATTAAAAATTTGGATCTCAGGTTTATCTCTTTCAGAAGTGCTAGGATGAAGAATAGATGAGGCTTAGATCTATTCAATTTATTCCTTTGAATACTTAGACAAGTCTTTAATAGGTCTTCCCAGAAAATTCAATTCTTCATCATTTTCATCTTTAATGAGATAAGAGAATGGATTACATTCCTCAACTATCTGTTTTCCTAACTGATGAGCTACTTGTTCTTCCAAAGAAATATTTTCAGGTTTGACCTTTTCTTAAACTGTCTTTGAAATAATAGGATGTCCTTCAATAAATAGAGACTAGCTTTTTGAAGAAATAATAATGGATTTTTAGGAGAAAATGATTTCTTCAAAAGAAGGGACTTACCTTCAGAAGAATGTAATACAGGTATTCTTTGATTTTTCATTAATAATTTTTTTGGATTTTATACGACTGGAGATGGCTTAGGATCTGGGTTAGTTATGGTCACTTTATTTCTTGAAGATAAAGATGGAATTGAGGCTTTGGTAGGCTCATACTTTGAGTATATCAACCACTACAATTCCTGCAACACTCTTCACAAGTGAGTTTGAGAGACAATGTTACAACCAAATCTTTGATAACTCCTAAAGACTTGACTTTTTTGGGATCAGCTTATAGACAGAGATCTTCGTAGTGTTTTGTGAAATCTAATCCTAAATCATCCATAACTACCTTGGGAATAACATTATGTGAATCTCCTGAGTCCATGAGAGAGTTAAAGACACTATCATGAATGTTAGAGGGGATATATATGTAAAATGGTGGTGAAGAATCAGATCCATTTTCAATATGCGGGCCGATTGTTATAACAAGATTTTCATCTTGAAAATTTACTGAGTCTAGAAAGAGTCTTGGTGATGGAGAAGTATTTGAAGAGATAAAAGGTGCAATATATTTCAAAACCTTCAAGATATAATGTTTAAAAGGCTCATTCTTCATCAACTCCTATCAAAAGGCACACTAATTTTATTTATCTCGTGCTCTATATTAAAAGGATATAACTATCTTTTTGTTTCTTTAACTTCTGAAACACCTGCCTTGATAGGCTGTTGATGATGATATGATTTGCTTGGCCCTTGTTCTCTAAAGTATTTATCTTCTTAGTATGAGTTTGAGCATTTAGTTTTGACCCACTTTCTTTAGACCATAAATTGTATTTCTTTTGTGGCTCATTATGAAAAATTTCCTCTTATTGATCATCAAATTGATTTGATATCAAAGAATCCTTGTATTCTTGTTGAGTCAGGTGACTGGTGGGAAGCTCAATTCCATCTAAATTAGCAATAGGTTTTTCTTCAACATCACCACTTTATTTTGTATCTTCAACCGCATTTTTCTGGAAAGGGAATGATTCTTTGGTCTTCTTGATTCCTTCTTTCTCTTTGCATATGCTGAGGAACATTCTATGGTCCCACCCTATTGAATAGGTCTATTATTCATTTGCCCAGCTTCAATTTCAATGGTCCAGTGTTGGAGTCTTCAACATTTTAGCCATTTCATAAATTTTTGGATCAGATGATGGTACATTGGAAGAGGATGTGACATCTTACTTTTGTTTCTTTTGTCTCTATCAGATTTTGTCTTTAATATTTCTACTGTTGTAATATTTGAATCTACCTCAATAGATGCTTTTTTCATTGAGCTCAAGGTAGAATACCTCCTTTCTCTCAACAAAAGAGAGGTGTATCAAAATAATTGTAAAAGAAATGGTTTTAGCGAGAGGTTTCAGTGGGTTTGATTTCATGAGGTCTTGGTATACATTTTGTTAAACCTTTTAGTAAAATATGACATAGACTCACCACTTTTTCTTTTTAGGGCTCTAAAATCAATGATATAATACAAGTAATCCTTTTTGTATACCCACTGTTTCAGAAAGGTGTCATCTAAAATGTCAATATTTGGAATAAAACCTGCAGGAAGACCACCGAACCATTTCCTTACTTCTCCATCTAAGAATTTGAACAAACACTCTCATCCAAACATCTGATTATTATATATCAAAGTTATCTTCAAAATTTTATAAAGAAGAATTCAATTAATAATAAATAAAATCTAAGCTCCCCATTGAATCTAGGAAAGTATTTCATGTAATATCTAGTTGTAGAAGCACTTAAGACTTGAGGTAAAATCAAAGGTGAATATCTAACAACAATGATAACATCCATCCTATTAACAATCATGAATGTGAACAACTAGAATTATGAGATTTAAGAGGGAGGGATGACTATCAAAATTATAAGGGTGAAATAGATCTGAACCTTAGGGAAATAGATGGGTGATGATAATAGGTCTTTGTAGACTTTATGAATCCTTAAATAGCAAGAATATTATTAAAAAATTGGATCTCAGGTTTATCTATTTAGAAGTGCTAGGATGAAGAATAGATGAGGCTTAGATCTGTTCAATTTCTTCCTTTGAATACTTAGGCAAGTTTTTAATAGGTATTCCCATATAAGTCAAATCTTCATAATTTTCATCTTTAATGAGATAAGAGAAAGGATTCCATTCCTCAACTATTTGTTCTCATGATGGGCTACTTGTTCTTTTAAAAGAGTATTTTCAAGTTTATTTTCTTCATTTGTATTTGAAATATTAGGATGTTCTTCAATGAAAATGGAGACTAACTTTTTTTGCGAAATATTAATGGATTTTTAGGAGAAGAAATGCTGGTTTCTCGGAAGGACTTACCTTCAGAAGAAGATGGTATTTTGGGTATTCTTTGAAGTTTTCTTAATAAATGCTTTAAGTTTGATAATCACAGGAGTTGTCTTAGAGTTTGGGTTGGTTTTGTCACTTTCTTTCTTGAGAAGATAAAAGATGGCATTGGGAGAAAACTTTGGTAGGGTGGACTTGGTCCTTTCCTTCTCTTTTAGGAGCCAAAATTTTGCAATGGAGTAAGCCAGGTGAAAAATATGCATTCTAATTCAATGTCTAAATCTTCTCCAACATCAAGAGCTATCTCTCTCCAATGTCATTCTTCCCAGGGAAAAAAATCTTTGTTCCTTAGTCCCGAGCTTGTAGCCAAAAGATGTTATTCTTAAAGTTGTCCTTGAATTCTAAGGGGAAAGCTAGGGCACCTAAGTTATTACAATGTTTTATTCTTGTATGTTAAGTTGAGCTTATAGGTTGGTTTGTGGATCAAGTAGTGGATAAACTAGGGCACTTTAGATCAGGTTTCTAAAACACTCATCTTAGTCAATGACATTCACTCTGATAAATTATATAAAATGGAATAAACAAAGAAGAGAAAAAAATGCAAGTTTCACAATCTGCTCACTTACAGAGAAACCTTTCTAATCCGAAAGATCATTTATAAAAAATAAAGAATAACTTAAAAGCATAAAATGATGTGATGGGTGATAGAAAAATGTTTAATAACATTCAACATAACATGATAGACCAGAGTAGCTGCAAAGATTCAAATGCATTCAAGTGAGATAGAAGGAAAAAAAGACAATAATAAGAAAATATAAACATCATAATGTCTTTTCCATTGAGAGAAAAATGTAATAGGTTCCAAATGTACAATCCAGATCAATATGTCCCTTTAGTCTCACAAAATATGAACCCGTTAGGTATGTCATCTAATTTATTTTTTATACACAGAGTTGGTTTTCATTAGATCCTAAAATCTAGTTACAGTTTTGATTGAGACTTGATATCTGGATAAAAAATAGTGATTACATTCTCTTTCATTCATTGTATTATAACAAAATCCTAGATCCTAGAGAAGAGACCTTGAACCTAGGGCCAAATCATAACTCCACAGATATCCTTGTCCTTCCAAATAGGATATGTAGCAACTGCTCCAAAGTAGATGCGTAGTTGAGAAACTTTTCATCGTTGAGAAGAAGATTGACCTTAAGGATTTTCTTGTTTCAGCTTAGTATTCAACACCACGTTGTTCCAATATAGCTTAATATTCATTTTTCTAACTTTCTTTAACAATTCACTTTGTGACTTGCGTTTTTCTTTTAGTCTTTGAAATGTTTCTTGGAGCTTGTCATTTCATATCTCAAGTGTTATTTTCTCTTGCTCCAATTCCTTTATGACCACTTGAAACTCTTCAATACCCTATTCTATTGGTTCATCCTATGTTTCTACCTTGTCTTCCCCTTGATTTTTTTCAGATACACGTCTATTCATATCAATAGATTGTTTAGGTTTCTTGCCCTTTGTCTATTCATATCAATAGATTGTTTAGGTTTCTTGCCCTTTCTTCCACATTTATGCTCCTTTGAGGATGTTTCTTAAATGATTTCTTCTTTCACAGTTTTAGGTGGGATATATGATTTTCCTATATATGAATCTGAAAGTTATTGTATTTGTGGACTATATATGGGGTCCTGTTCTATTCCTTTATCATATTTAGAAGATTCAATCTTAGGCAGTGACTATTTCTTTTCCTCCTTCTTGGTTGTTTTGGTTTGTTTTCTCTTTACAGATTTACTAACCAACTTTCTCTTCTCAAGATTTTGTTCTGAACTGTCATCCTCCAAGATAATCAGATTGTCTTCCTTTAGAGAGGGCTTGAATAAATCTTTAGACTTAAGTCTGTGTTTATTGGTAGGCTGAGTTTTAGGTCTATAAGTGTAGCTAGCAGGCTGTTTACCTTTCTTCTTTTTTATTTGTATTTATATTTGAAGTTCCTCGACTGATATATCATAAGCCTCTATTCCAGGTTCATGTTTTTCCTTTTGTAGTTCCTGTGTCCTCTGTATTGTCATTCTTTTGGTGTAAACCCTGTCACAACTTTCAAAACCTTGTTTTGAAACAGAGGATTCAGGTTCTTGTTTGATCTCTTTTTTCCTGCGGTAAAATAAGTTTTCTCTTGCTTGATATAGTCTTCCTTGCTACATTAAAAGCATCTTCTTGTCCCTTTGTTGCACTCCTTGATGTATTTCCCACTTCCTTTGAAACCCTAGTTTTGCTGTTAGGAGTTATTTCTGGTATTTTTAGAACATGTTCCTAGAACATTAATGAAAACAATAATTGTTTCCAAGTCACTTGAAGTTCACTTAATGCATGCATAACCAATATTTTAATCATACCTTGATGAAAAATGATTTTATCAATAATTTTTGGATTAGCGTGTACCTTCTTTTCCATTTTGGTTAAGCTCTTCAACAAATAAAAGGGAAAGTCCGTTTCTCTATCTCCATTTAAATGCATTAATAATCTCATGTGGTAAAAATGAACGTAAGAGTACATAAGTAAAATAAAGTGGGGTAAAAGCTTAATAGAATGTTGTTCCCACACACCCAAGCCAACAATCCCGTGAATATCAAAGTTAAGGTATGTGAGCCAGTCGGGTGGTTCTATCAAGGGTTGACGAAAGGTTGTGCTGTAGGTAAACACTTAAGTGATCCTGTAGGCTAAAATTTTATAGCAATGTGAAAAGTTCCAATCCAAGCCAAGCAAGCCTCGATCTCTCAAATCTAAAGTGCTTTCCCTAGCCCTAGCTTCCGACTCTGCTTTTACCACCTTTGCTTCTCCTGCACCTGTAGGAGGATGATATGGGACTGACATTGATGCACCGATCATTCACCCACACTTGTTAGATGATGTCTTAATAGGTAAATAGTCTATAACGATAAATTACTATTACCTATATGACCTAGGTTATAATTCATATGATTCTTATTAGAGATATATGAGCTCATATACCTTTCTTCCATTCTTTCTTCAACCACTTATTCATAATACCTTGACTCCATTATGGATTGTGATGTTCTTCCATTAAAAACTGGTTGCACAAAATTGTAGGAATTTTAATTTTCTTCCACCACTTTTCACCTTTTACAGTCAAATGACAAGTTGCTGCAATGGAGTGCTCTGTAACATGAATCCACACATTTCCCACTTGAGTTTTAAAACCATTGAAATTCTGGGCAAATAAATTCAAAATTTCTTCATGGTGCCCCTGAAATTTGCAATAGAATTTAAACCATTCCCCTTGTATGAATTTATCCATAATTTTGGGCAAGATTCTAGTATTTCAACCCCATCTGGTTCCAGTCGACATGCTGTTAGTTGCAAACTCTATATGCCCGCGAATGTTAGGTTTTTACTTCGGGCTTCTGAGAATACCTGCACAAAATAGCCGATGCAAACGGATTTTGGTTGCAAATATCAATAAGCTACATTTCCTTTATTGAAAACTCCTTTTTTTAAAATTTGAAATCATAGCTTTGCATGTTTTTGAGTCGTGGCCTGACAACTGGATTCAATGAAATGTCAGCATAATCTGACCCGTGTTATTGAATTTGTGCATATGATCAATTAATAATTTAAATATGGAAAACTTGAAAACCATAACCATTTGCACAATCTTTTTCATGATTTTGGGTTTGCTTGACACGATCCTTAGATTTGGAGCACATTCGAATAATGATTTCTCATGTGCTACTAGAATAGCAGTATGCTGGTAGCAACCTTGTTTTGTTTTTTATACCTAGATAAATGCCTTTATTTGCCATTAGGAAATAACCATTGTGATGTGACACATCCCTTTCCATGTATAATTTAAATCTATCCTACAAGAAGCAAATGCCAACCAATTAAAGAAAAGAAAATGACACCAAAATGAGAGGTAAAATGTTTAAATGCTGCAAGAAAATAAGACAAAAAGGCTCATGACAAGTTTTGATATAACATGCTAAAATTTAAGAACAAAAAGGCGGTAATAGGCTTAGGTACTGACACCTACATACCTTAGTTGTGACCATTCAAAAGCACATGTTCTTTCTTGGAACTCATAATCAGTCTGCAAATCTAAACCCTAGTCTAGTCTTCAAGTCAAAACCCCAAGTCAATATACTAGAGCAATTTGACTCAACAAAAGCATGTATAAGAAACAACCTCCCAAATACTTGTATATTACATGCTAGGCTGCAATCAAGAGTTCTAATACCTTTTTGAAGAATCATAGAATTTCAAAAGTTAAGATTTATGAATTCCAAGAAGAGGTGATGTCTAAAGATACTATTATAACATTGAAACACAATTGAACATAATTCAACACACAATGGATAACATTATATTGATGCAATTAATTGATTGACTGACCAATCCATAGGATCATCTATATATATCCCAAAGTGTAACTCACTCCTTTAGAATGAGGAAGACACAATCAAGTTTTATCACCTTAATTGCACCCAAATCTCCTACTTTTTTTCCTTGACTTGCTCACCAATCAACTAAGTTGAGACCACCTTTAGTCAACCTAACCAACCAACCGATAGCCTAGTTTACCTCTCTAGTCCAATCCCAAGCCACCTTTGACTATTCATTGAATGTCTCCAAAAGATCAAAAGGTGATATGAAATTATTGTTCCAAATGTAATGATCAAAGTATCATATCTAACTTATATAAAATTTTACACAAATTAAATACAATAATTTGCATACTTTAAGTGACAAAATAAAGTTAGATTAATTCTAATTACATAATCTACAAGAAAGAGAGAGTGGCTAAAGTATTACATGAATGATATGGATATAAACTCACTGAAAATAAGGATAATGCATAATTGTTATGCTCTAATCCTTGATTCAATCGGCTAGAACAAAGTGTGGGGGACAACTCTCCTCCAAACCAACCCCTTAGTCAATGCATTTGAGAGCTCACTGAGCCCTCAATCAACCTCCTATCCTAGCCTCTATTTTCTCAACTCAATATTTTCCTTCAACTAAAAATCTCTCTCACTCCCTTCTCTTCCTTCATTAAATAGAATCCATCCATGCCAAAAAGATTCATGCAAGGGTTCCACTTGTCATCATAATTTTTTGCTTTTTATTTATTTTTCATTTAGATTTTCCATTAGTTACAATTATTAATTTCTGTTTCCTAATCACTTTCCTTTCTAATAAATTAGTTCACTTCTATTTATTCATTTAGATTTTCCCTTAGATACAATTAGTAATTTCTCTTTCCTTTATAATATATTAGTTGAAGTCTCCTAGTTATTATTATCATGCTTTTATTATTTATTGGTTAGTTTATTATTTTCTTAAATTATTATCACCTTTTATTATTTAAAGCCATTTATGATTTACTTCCTCTAGTATTCGATATTTGTTATTAAATATAGGGCATTACATACTTTCACTTTTCAAGGAACTTCGTCCCGAAGTTAGCTTTAGTTATGTTTCTTATAGGTGTATATTTATTTATTTATTTTAAATTTCTTTCTATATCCTTCCATCACCCTCTGTTTTAACTAGTAGAAGAACCACCCAAGTGACCACAACAAGCATCTAAAGTCAAATCACAACTCCGAGTAAGTGCAAGTACTCTCTAACCCTATTCCTAGTTTCAGTATTAGGTCTAAAGCCTATCGGTCTAACCAAGGCCCCAAGACTCGAGACCTCATCTTCCCAAGCATGCATCTGGTTTGGTACACTACTCATGTACCCCAATCATCTTGAAAGGTTGAACTAAACTTCCTCCACAACTCCTACTAGGTACTCAACCCCAGGGATCAAAGTCCAACCACGCAACTTCATCGATGAGTAATACTCCAGCTCTTCTTCCGGACTTCGTCGTCACAACTCCAACATCATGCACTCTAGTCTTCTCAAGGATGGTATTATGTCCCATCAAGTTGTCCCCATGTGTAACACCTCGGGTTTTGAGCCCCATATTAAATAATGTGTTTGTTAATTGCTGAGAGGCCAGAGTGCCCAAACAATTAAAAAAGGGCATGTGTGCCTAAGAAATGTAATGTTTTGATCATTATTAATAATAAGTACATCGCTGGTTGCTAGATAGAAAAGAAATAGAGTTATAGGGGGCTATGATTCCACAAGAGAGGGGGCTTGGGGGGCTAAGTGTTTATTTCATTTTTTAATTACCCATTTTGTGTAATGGGGGAAATCAGTTACGTGAGCTTCTTAGGGGAAGGCCATGAGGTTCTTGATTCCCAAGAATTACTTAAACCCGTCCCTGGTCTATTGGGGGGGGATTTTTTCTCTCTCTCACTCTCGTTCTTGTTCTTGTTCTTCTGTTGGTTGCCTCACTCACGCACTCACACATTCATTCATTCACTCATCCACTCACTTGCTCGTTGGTCACCCCTCTCATGGAGATTTCACTCCATTCATGATCTGAAAATAGAAGGATGACTTGTTATGCTATGCAAGCACCCTCTACTTCATTAAAATAAACTTTACAGGACCTTGCTTCAGGTGTTAAAATATGCAAGATAAGTTATGTGCCAAGTTTATGCTTCTTCTTTTAAATGTTTATGTGTGAGGTCTTTGCAAGATTAAATATGTTGTTTACATAAATAAAACAACAAACAATAATTTGCAGCAAATAACAACCAACAAATACTCACAACAAGAACAACATGATAAAGGAGTTCACCCCTCTCTGGGCTACATCTCCTTGAGCCTCCATCAATGGACTTGGCTCTCTGGGATTAATTTGTCAAAGATTCTTTTACAAGATGCTTCTCAACTCCAATGGAAATTTTGGCTGTACCATTGGGTTCAGAATACATAAAAACCCCAAAAATGACTAATAAAACTCTGAAAACGGATCATGGCTCATCCGGGCATGACCTCTTCTACATGTGGCCTTAAGCTTCCCTGAGCTTCTCTTTGGAAAAAACACCTGTAAAAGTCCTCAAATGGATCTGAAACCTATCCCAAAATGTTCAGAGCATAATAATTAGTCAAAAATGATTATTCAATCACAAAAAACAAACATAGGCTCATCTGAGCAAGACCTCAAACAATGAGGGCTTCAAGCTCCCTGGAGATTCCTGAAAACTTCAATGGTTAAAAACCTGCAAAATAAGTCTTCAAATGGATTTGAAAATAGTGCCAATGGATTCAGAACGTCCAAAAACCCCTAGCTGGGCTTTTACGACACCTCATTCGGCCAAAAAATGAAGAAGATAGGCCTCCTGCCATTCTCTTCCTTCAAGCTTGCTGTCTCTGGTTCGCCAAAACGCACCTTTGGGCTCTCAACCAAGAACACGCTCAAAAACGCGTGCTTAAACCCAACACATGCACACAACCGCATAACCGTGCAAACTATAGGATGATTAACAAAACTAAAACCCCCAACCATCAAGCCGTTGGGCATATGGGTCCATGTGACCTCACCTTAACGCGCAAAGGGGCTACGTTCCAAGTTTTGTTGTGGGCGCGACACGTGTCAGCGCAAAAACCCAACCGTTTGAAACCAACACCAAACTCCTGCGCTCCATGGCAAAGTCATATGTATTGGCGCCCGTAACCATGGGCTAAACTCCAATAAATATATGCGCGCGCCACTCTGTTTACACAATGGTCATATGATAATGTAATACAACCGTGACTACCGTGCGTGCCAAACCCTGTTTATACAATGGTCATATGTAATACGCAATACAACCGCGGGTCGGGGCTAAGCCCCGGCCCGACCCCCCCGCCATATAAATATAATTCAAACTTATATAATTTTAAAAACATATAGTTAATAAGAAACAATGCATGGCGTGCTCGTAGGGTGACAATTGCCAAAGCTTTGCACGCTGGGGAGGTCCAGGGTTCGAGTCCGGTGGACTCCATAAAATTTTGAACAAACAACTAATACAATGGTGCCACGTGGCAACCCATGACTGGGCCATGTGGCACCAAACCACTAACCAAAAACTGCCACGTGTCGAAACACCATTCGCCCAAATCTGCCAATCCAAAACTACCACATCATCAACTACCATGTCACCGTACGACCGCTGCCACGTCAGCCTGTACGGACTGTACAATCAACACCATTTTTTTTACCTGTTTGACGATTCGAATAGATCGCAATATCTCTCGCTCCCGACGTCCGTTTGAACCCAAACAAGTTGCGTTGGGTTCGTGATGACGAGGGCTACGCTCTTGTTCGTTTTGAGACAATTATGAGAACTTTGATTTTTGAGCTAAATTTTGACCCCTGGTCCAGATTTTGATTAATTCATTCTTTCACCCACTCATATTTCTGCATCCGTGTCTTGGCTTGGGAAAGGAAGACAAAATGCTGAAGAGCAACCATGGTATTGTTGGCTATAGAGGCCGCTAGTGTAATCCAACCATGATTTGAGGCTTGCATGTTTGAGATGCTTTGGATTGTGTCCATATTTTCTCACGGCTGTGAGTCTTGAGAGTCCCAGCATGAATATTTTGGACCAGCTGCACTAGAGCCTTGGTAGGAGAAGTACATATTGAGGGACTGCATGGCAGAGAAGGGAGAGGGTCCATTCTCTTGGGTTGTGCAGGCTGGGTAGAAGAGAGATGGGTACTTGGATTTTTGTGGGTGTTAGGAAGCCTGCGAGAGCTTGAGTGATGACTGGTTTGGCAAGCCGAGTAACACTTTGGAACTGTCCTTGTGGATTCATAGCCCCGGCTCGTGGGTGACATTGTTGTTGAGACTTGGAACAACAATGTCTACGGTTGGGTGGAATGTCCTTAGTCTGCAACCAATCAGTGGTTTCTCTTATTGAATATAAGTGATCTCTGTTATAATATTATTTATCCGTGTATGATTTATTCCGCTATGTATTCATTTATCGTTGAATTCAATATTTAGAGTATGCATGCTTGTTTGTTATTTTTGTGCATGTCGTATGCTTCATTTCTTTTATGTTTAGCATCAATATTGATCAATGAATGTGAATCTTTCATGCATCCTTGTTATTTAAAGTTAGGAAAGGGGTCAAATTAGTCCAGAGAAGGGACTCAAAGTTAGCGTGCCTGACTTGTGGGTAGCTGGGTACGTTACATATTGATATCAAAGCCCATGGTTTCAATACTGAACCTGGATGGGCAGTGTATGAGGAATGGAAGTTAAAAAAAAAAAATTCCATAGGGATTTGATGTACAGAGTGCCAGAGGGGTGTTGAGAGAGCTCCTGAGTGGTAATGGAAAGCTCAAGAGAAGTGGCAGAGAAGTTATCACAACAATCGTGGTTCATAACCACAAGATTGAATTTGAGCCATAGGATCTGTGTTGGGGGGAGGCAGACCCTTCCCAGCCGTAAGATCTAGAAAAGTTGCACGACAATTAACCTCCAAGTCCTTCGGACTTCGTGACTTCGATGAAGTTTACATTTTGTTGATCGAAAGGGGCCGAAGCCTGAAGTTCCGAAGTCCCAGAGTGATTTTCAGCCATATATACTCCAGGAGGAGGAGAGCCATGGATTTTCCATGAGTAGTTCGGTGATTTGGAGCTCGGGGAAATTGGTTGAAGTGCACGCAAAATAGACTTCCTCCCGAAGTCCCAAAGTCTGAAACTCATCCGGACCATTCGATTAACAGGGACACATGTCCGTAGATCAATCGTGCAGAGTTTCAACAGTTCGAAGATTCATAGTTCGATAGAAATGAGAGGTAATGTTAATAAAATATCTGAAGTCCCGGAGCCTCGGAGTCTCGAAGTTTTGGGAAGCAGCTGTTTGGCGGTTTGGAGTTCGGGAGAAACATGGTGATAAGTCAAGAAATTTGCCGAAGCCCGGAGCTACGAAGTGCCAAAGCAAGGGGTATGACGTGGCATGATGACATCACTAGAGGTGACGTGGACCTCCCCTAGTCATGCCATGTGTCAGTTAGAATTGTACTTTTGATGACCATGTTGGACCAATAGCAGTCCGAGACGTGGGGGCCACGTGTCACTGTCTTATGCGATGACAACTGTACTACGTGGACCCCAGAAAGTTAAGAGGTTCAAGAATTCGACATTCAGAAGAAATGGGAGAATAAGGTGTGAATTTCTCTGAAGCTTGAAGTTCCGGAGGGCCGAACCTACGAAGCCATGAAGGACCACCAACCCAATACTTCAACGATTCAGAGTTCGAGAGAATCACTGAGTAAGGAAGTATAAACCTTTGAAGTTTGAATTTTTGAAGTCATAGAGGTGACGTAGTCTACAAATGTCACCTGGGGTGATGTGGACACACGAGATACGTGCCATGTGTCATCCTATTTTATGTTGTTCAAAGACCCTTTTTGTCGGTTAAGACTTGACAAGTGTCACTCGTAGTTTACGCCATTTGTCATCTTTGTGGTTCTCGACACGTATTACCCCTCGAAGTCCCGAAGTCCTGAAGCTCCGAATAAGCTCTTTTTCAGCTAAGCGCAGGGTCATAACCATGGTCACATGCTATTCAGGGCTGAAGGAAAAAGGGGCTAATGGCTGATTTTTTTGTTTTGAATAAGGAAAAGCGCTAAGGAAGGATTTGGCCAGCGGTTTCGAGTCACCTGGGAAGGTGGTTTGAAAGAAGCGCCTGTGCATAATTGAAATCTGTATTGACCAAAGGATAACACAGATGTGTTATACGATGCAGTGGTATATATACATACATACATACATACATACATACATATATATAGATCTATGTATGTATGTATGTATTCTTCATGACTTGAAAGGACTTGTAGCGTTTTGTTTGGAAAAGGTTGTTTATAACTTGCTTAACTCTGACAAAATGATCAGTTGCACAATTTTCAGAATTAAGGGGTTTAAACATATCAGTTTAGAATGCGTATTGAAGAAATGGAAGAAGGTGAGGGATCCTCCAACCATGATAAAGAGGCCGAAGGCCAAAATACAAGAGTTGGCAATGCATAGACATAATCCAACGAAAGCAAGGGCCGAGGGGAGAAAGAAACATTGATAGAAACTGTAAGAAGTACGAAAATAGAAGTGCAGAGCTACAAGGAAGACAATGAGAGTCTGATAAGAGAGAAAAGTCAGATAAATGCTCAAGTGTTGCAGAGCTTAAATCAGTTGCAAGGACAAGGAAAGAATGACTCAAGACAAGAGGAAGGAGGCAGGTATCATGAAAGAAGAGATGATCGTGGAAGAGATGTTTTTTCCAGAAGTGCTAGCAGAGCTCATAGACACCACTCACCTATTTACTAAACAAGATATTTTTATGCATCTGAATATTCCATAAGCAGTCCAAAGGTGTCTCCTGTTAGGCACCAAAGGAGACATGAAGTGGACAATTTGCAAAGAGAGTTGAGGAAGCTCAAGCCACCATCCTTTGAAATTTATTTCTATATCCTCCCATCACCCTCTATTTTAACTAGTAGAAGAACCACCCAAGTGACCACAACAAGCATTGAAAGTCAAATCACAACTCCAAGGAAGTGCAAGTACTCTCTAACCCTATTCCTAGTTTCGGTACTAGGCATAAAGCCTATCGGTCTAACCAAGGCCCCAAGACCTGAGACCTCATCTTCCCAAGCATGCATCTGGTTTGGTACACTACTCGTGTACCCCAATCATCTTGAAAGGTTGAAATAAACTTCCTCCACAACTCCTACTAGGTACTCAACCCCAGGGATCGAAGTCCAACCACACAACTTCATCGGTGAGTAATACTCCAGCTCTTCTTTCGGACTTCGTCATCACAACTCCAACATCATGCCCTCTAGTCTTCTTAAGGATGGTATTATGTCCCATCGAGTTGTCCCCAGGTGTAACACCTCGGGTTTTGAGCCCCATATTAAATAATGTGTTTGTTAATTGCTGAGAGGCCAGAGTGCCCAAACAATTAAAAAAGGGCATGTGTGCATAAGAAATGTAATGTTTTGATCATTATTAATAACAAGTACATCGCTAACTACTAGACGGAAAAGAAATAGAGTTATAGGGGGCTATGATTCCACAAGAGAGGGGGATTGAGGGGCTAACTGTTTATTTCATTTTCTAATTACCCATTTTGTGTAATGGGGGAAATCAGTTACGTGAGATTCTTGGGGGAAGGCCATGAGGTTCTTGATTCCCAAGAATTACTTAAACCCATCCCTGGTATGTTGGGGGGGGATTTGTTCTCTCTCTCACTCCCGTTCTCGTTCTTGTTCTTCTGTTGGTTGCCTCACTCACCCACTCACACATTCATTCATTCACTCATCCACTCACTGGCTCATTGGTCACCCCTCTCATGGAGATTTCACTCCATTCATTCTTTCACCCACTCATATTTTTGCATTTGTGTCTTGGCTTGGGAAATGAAGACAAAATGATGAAGAGCAGCCATGGTATTGTTGGCTGTAGAGGTCGCTAGTGTAATCCAGCCATGATTTAAGGCTTGCATGTTTTAGATGCTTTGGATTGTGTCCATATTTTCTCACGGCTGTGAGTATTGAGAGTCCCAGCATGAAGATTTTGGACCAGCTGCATTGGAGCCCTGGCAGGAGAAGGACATCTTGAAGGACTGCATGGCAGAGAAGGGAGAGGGTCCATTCTCTTGGGTTGTGCAGGCTGGGTAGAAGAGAGATGGGTACTTGGATTTTTGTGGGTGTTGGGAAGCCTGTGAGAGCTTGAGTGATGACTGGTTTGGGAAGCCGAGTAACACTTTGGAACCGTCCTTGTGGATTCATAGCCTCGGCTCGGGGGTGACATTTCTGTTGAGACTTGGAACAACAATGTCTACAGTTGGGTGGAATGTCCTTAGTCTGCAACCAGTTGGTGGTTTCTCTTATTAAATATAAGTGATCTCTGTTACAATATTATTTATCTGTGTATGATTTATTCCTCTATGTATTCATTTATCGTTGAATTCAATATTTAGAGTATGCATGCTTGTTTGTTATTTTTGTGCATGTCGTATGCTTCATTTATTTTATGTTTAGCATCAATATTGATCAATGCATGTGAATCTTTCATGCATCCTTGTTATTTAAAGTTAGGAAAGGGGTCAAATTAGTCCAGAGAAGGGACTTGAAGTTAGCGTGCCTGACTTGTGGGTAGCTGGGTACGTTACATACTGATATCAGAGCCCATGGTTTCAATACTGAACCTGGATGGGCAGTTTATTAGTAATGGAAGTTAAAAAAAATAAATTCCATAGGGATTTGATGTACAGAATGCTAGAAGGGTGTTGAGAGAGCTCCTGAGTGGTAATGGAAAGCTCAAGAGAAGTGGCAAAGCAGTTATCACAACGATCGTGGTTCATAACTACAAGATTGAATTTGAGCCATAGGATCTGTGTTGGGGGGAGGCAGACCCTTCCCAGCCGTAAGATCTGGAAAAGTTGCATGACAATTAACCTCCAAGTCCTTCAGACTTCGTGACTTTGGTGAAGTTTACATTTTTTTGATCGAAAGGGGCCGAAGCCCAAAGTTCTGAAGTCCCAGAGTGATTTTCAGCCATATATCATCCAGGAGGAGGAGAGCCATGGATTTTCCATGAGTAGTTCGGTGGTTTGAAGCTCAGGGAAATTGGTTGAAGTGCACACAAAATGGACTTCCTTCCTAATTCCCAAAGTCTGAAACTCATTCGGACCATTCGATTAACAGGGACACATGTCCGTAGATCAACCATGCAAAGTTTCAATAGTTCGGAGATTCAGAGTTCGAGAGAACTGAGAGGTAATGTTAATAAAAGATCTGAAGTCCCGGAGCCTCAGAGTCTCGAAGTTTCGGGAAGCAGCCGTTTGGCTGTTTGGATTTCGGGAGAAACATGGTGATAAGTCAAGAAATCTGCTGAAGCCTGGAGCTACGAAGTGCCAAAGCAAGGGGTATGATGTGGCATGATGACATCACCAGAGGTGACGTGGGCCTCTCCTAGTCATGCCATGTGTCAGTTAGAATTGTACTTTTGATGACCATGTTGGACCAATAGTAGTCCGACACGTGGGGGCCACGTGTCACTGTCTTATACGATGACAACTGTACTACATGGACCCCAGAAAGTTAAGAGGTTCAGGAATTCGACATTAAGAAGAAATGGGAGAATAAGGTGTGAATTTCTCTGAAGCTTGAAGTTCCGGAGCATCGAACCTACGAAGCCACGAAGGACCACCAACCCAATACTTCAATGATTCAGAGTTCGAGAGAATCACTGAGTAAGGAAGTATAAACCTACGAAGTTCGAAGTTTCAAAGTCACAGAGGTGACGTAGTCTACAAATGTCACCTGGGGTGATGTGGACACACGAGATACGTGCCATGTGT